>CAUJRU010002456.1:0-76417 GCA_963277665.1 Viscum album | reverse complement strand
GGCCAATATGTATTTTATAATTAAAATAATGAGGTTTTGGGTTTGTTTGACTCACTTTTCAAAGCATTAATGGAGCCCTCAAGACTTATTCAACACTTTGCCTTTTTAAATTAATTTCCATGGGAGTGTGACTCACCTCCACATAAGCAACCCTAATTTTTTAATAAGTTCGGACCTTGGCCTTGTAAAATATTTTTTTCCTCTTCCCTTTTCCAGAAACCATGGGAAAATACCATGGGATGGTTTGTGGTTTGGATTATTTTAATATAAGGGGTCCCAAACCTAAATAATAAAGAATTCTCTCACCTTTCCTATATAAACCCACCCAAGCTCCCACTTCCTCCTCACACAAAGCCCTTGAAGTTCGTCCAAACTCTTCCCTACTCTCTCCAGAATCCTCTCAAGGTGCCCCAATCTCCCAAGAATCCTCTCACAAGCCTCTATCTAGCCTTTGGAAGCACACTTCCAAGTAAGGGGTTTTCTTCCTTTCTCATTTTTTGTCAATTTTCTTTAAGTTGTATTGCCCTTTTTATTTCAATTATGAATGTTGGGGTATGGTTTCGCACCTCCCCCATACTTCTCTCTCATTGTTTGAATGATGGTAGAACCCTTTCTCTCTCATTAAATGCCTCCCATGTACACCCGTTACTATGCCGAAATTCCGAAAGGAACTTCTCTCTCTTCTTTTACATTCAAGCAATACTTTTGTATCATGAATCTAAATTCCATTTCAATTGTTGGGACATGTATATATATGATCTCCTTACTTTCCATTACATGTAAATATGATGAGTAACCCCTTTCTCTCTCATCAACCTTTTTTATGAATTCTTATGTCATGCCGTTACGCTGCCGAAATCACGCCGATTTTCTAAGCCAATGTCTTTGTGTAGTGAATACCATGCCCATTTCTCCATCAAGGGTATTCACCTTTATGCACATTTACATTTTGATTATAAAGTTTCATGTATGAATTCCACATTCCTTTATCGTGGAAGAAATGATTATGTTTTATGAATCCATGTTTTATGATCCATGTGGCACACTTATGCATGAAATGAAATGTTTAAGAAGGGTGCGCCCTTTATAGCGCTCCAATGCATTAGGTAAAGTAAAGTATCATGATAAGTTATGTGCAATGAGTGTTGACTCATGCTAATTCAAGTGCAACGAGGGTTTACTCGTGCTTCAAGTGCAATGTGGGTTTACTCATGCTCCATGTGCAATGAGCCTTGGCTCATGCTAATTCAATGTTAAGTGTTGTTGCCACATTTCCATGTTATGATTATCATGCTTTATCATGCCTTTATGTTCATGTCTCTATTATGCTCTATTGATATGCCTATTGCCTAACATGTATTGTACTCCTCATGTTATTCATTATGTACTCCCTTACTGGGCTTTATAGCTCACCCTTTTCTTATGCATGTCCTCAGGTTATCCCATGCAATGCTAAGTACGAAGGAATGTAGTGGTCATGTAAAGGAAGTTTTCAATAAGGATGTTGTATTTCAAGTTTAAAGTTTTTATGTAATGATCCTAATCCCCAAAGACACTAAACCTCTCGATCTTCTTTGTTGTATCAAGTGAAGTTTTATGTAATAAAGCATGTTTAAGTTGTAATAAAAGCAGGGTTGTCATAGTTGGTATCAAAGGATAGGTTTAGTTATTTTTGGGATTAGGAAACCCTAGTAAAGCCTTCGATACATGACTAAGCATAATAAAAACATCCCTATGTTTTGGTAAATACTAAGTAAGTTTTTTATCAAACAAATACATCCCTGTCTGGATACGAGCAGGTAGAGGCGGCTCTGGCACAGATGTATCCTAGGGGTAAAACCCGAAAACACCGCTTTGAGCTAGACTCGAACGGGAACTGGTGCACGACAACGGGCCTTGCTGCACTCTTGGTTATGACACTCCCGGGGGATATGTTTTGATAAATTCACAATGTTAGTTTGAACCCTTATTAAGGGAAAAATGCCCCTAAGAATATATGTTAGCAGGAAGATCATGAAAAGCCTGGATTGAATCCTATAGACTCATGAGTTAAAGAGATTAAAGTTTATTTATAAGTCATCAACTTTTGTCTTTGGATTAACCTTTATGTGTTACCCCTAACTTTCCTTTTATTCCAGCCAATGGCCGGTAATAGGAGAACTCAGGCTAACAACCGTTGTGAAGATCAGTGTGATGATTGTACGTATGAGATTCCCAATCCAATGGGAGAGGGAATCGCGAACTTTGTCACTCTTCTCTCTCAGCTAACTCAAGTTTTGAATCGAAACACTGGTCAAGAGGAACGTTCAACCCCCCCTAAGAAAGAACAAGTCGCTATTGAAAGATTCATGAGATAAAGGCCTCCTACTTTTAGTGGATCATCCGATCCCATGATTGCTGAACAATGGATCAACTCCATTGAAAAGATATTCTCTATCCTCCAATGATCTGAAAAAGAGAAGGTTCTCTTGGCGGATTATCGTATGGAGGGTGAAGCTGATCAATGGTGGACGTTGATCAAAAATACGAATCCTGAGGAGGAGATCGAGGCTTTGGAATGGAAGGTATTCCGGAAGATGTTTTTCGATAAATATTTTCCACGCACCCTCTGTCTTAAGATGGAAAGGGACTTCCTTTCCCTCAAGCAGAAAGATGAGGAATCTGTGGGAGCGTACGAGGCAAACTTCACAAGGCATGCACGATACGCTTCCGGCTTTGTCGTTACCCCCGAATGTAAGGTTGACCGCTTCTTTGGTGGGCTGAAGCCTAGCTTGCGGAAAGCATTAGCGATCCGTGACTTCGACAGCTATGAGGAAATTGTCCGATGTGCCCTCAAGGTTGAAATGGAGATCGTAGAATCACAGGGGTATCATGGGGACAAGAAGCGGAAGGTGGACTTCAATGCTGGTGGTCCGATGGATAAATCCAACGGTGCTAAGAAATTCCAGCACCCCACTTGCCAAAAGTGTGGAAAAAGCACCCTGGAAATTGCCTTAGGGGGACAAGAAAATGCTTCAAGTGTGGAAGAGAAGGGCACCTAGCTGTTAACTGTCAGCAAGAAGGACCCGCGGCTGCGACGGAGGGGAGGAACACTCCGTTCGAACCTCAACGCATTGTTCAATGCTTCAAATGCAAAGAACCGGGTCATTTTGCGAATCAGTTCCCTAATCCAAGGGTTATCGAAGGCAATCAACAACCTCCAAGACAGCAAGGAAGAGCTTTTGTCATCACTTCTGCCGAAGTGAACCCCGACAACGAAGTGGTGACAGGTACGCTAGTTATTCATTCAAGAATAGAGAACGTACTTTTTGATTCAGGTTCTACGCATTCTTTTATATCTCAAAAGTTTAGTAGAACAATCCCTGCACCACCACAAATCATGGAAGTAAAGATGTCGGTGAGTACGGAAAATGGGGCAATCATTGCATCCCATGAGTATAAATCCTCCCCTGTTATAATCTGTGGATTGAATTTCCCAGCGAACCTCGTCATACTCCCTTTGGTGGAATTTGATGCAATTCTTGGCATGGATTGGCTTTCCTTATATAGAGCCAACATAAATTGTCGGGAGAGGGAAATCACACTCCATATGGAGAATCGACCCCCGATTCTTTACAAGTGTCAGGAGGAAGATGAATCTCCTTTAGCTCCATCATCTCAAGCATGGATATTACTGCCTTATGAGCACGCATATCTGGCTCAGATGATTGAGTCCAAGGAAGAAACCATCCTTGAAGAAATTCCTATTGTGAGGGAATTCACTGAAGTATTTCCCGAGGAACTTCCTGGTCTTCCTCCAAGAAGATATGTTGAGTTCTCAATTGAACTTATACCTGGGCCCCTACTAATATCCAAGACTCCATATAGGATGGTTGTGGTTGAGCTTGAAGAACTGAAGAAACAACTACATGAGAATCTGGATAAAGGGTTTATACGCCCAAGTGCATCACCATGGGGTGCACCAGTCCTCTTCGTCAAGAAGAAGGATGGGTCAATGCGGCTTTGCATCGATTATCGTGAACTTAACAAAATCACGATAAAGAACAAGTATCCTCTCCCAAGAATCGATGACTTGTTTGATCAGCTGCGTGGAGCACAATACTTCTCCAAGGTCGACTTGCGGTCGGGATATTATCAAGTAAGGGTGAAGAAGGAAGATATCCCCAAGACTGCTTTTCGTACAAGTTACGGGCACTATGAATTCATAGTAATGCCTTTTGGACTCACCAATGCTACAGAAATATTCATGGACTTGATGAATAGAGTTTTTAGAGATTTACTAGATAAATTTGTGGTAGTATTTATAGATGATATTCTAATATACTCCAAAACCAAGGAGGACCATGAGGAGCATTTAAGAACTGTACTGGAGACTTTGCGCAAGGAGAAGCTCTATGCCAAGTACAGCAAGTGTGAGTTCTGGTTGAAGGAGGTCTCATTCTTGGGCCATATCATCACAAGCAATGGGATATCTGTGGACCCCTCCAAAACAGATGCAATTGAGGGATGGCCGAGGCCAACATCGGTAACTGATATCCGTAGCTTCTTGGGGTTATCTGGATATTATCGACGATTTGTGAGAAACTTCTCACGATTGTCCAACCCTTTTACCAAGCTAACTCGAAAGGGAGTAAAGTTTTCTTGGAGTGATGAATGCGAAGAAAGCTTCAAGGAGTTGAAAAGGAGTCTTATCACTGCACCTGTGCTCACTTTACCCACAAGTGGGGAGCTTTTTGTGGTATTCAGTGATGCTTCGAAGAAGGGCTTAGGATGTGTGCTGATGCAGAATGATAAAGTGATATCCTATGCCTCAAGACAGTTGAAAATCCATGAGCGAAACTATCCAACGCATGATCTGGAGTTGGCGGTGGTGATCTTTGCCTTGAAAATCTGGCGGCATTATCTCTATGGAGAGAAATGTGAGATATATACTGACCACAAGAGTCTTAAATATATATTCACACAGAAAGAGCTTAATATGCGCCAGAGAAGATGGATAGAGCTCATAAAGGATTATGACTGTTCAATACAGTACCACCCTGGGAAGGCGAACAAGGTAGCGGATGCCCTAAGTAGAAAGGATCAAGAAATTCTATCAATGATGAGAATTGAGAAGGATCCAATCTTCTTAGACTTGATGAATATGGACGTGGGAATCATAAAGAAGGGAACATCATCAATCCTTTCACAAATGATTGCTCAACCATCTCTTTTGGAAAGGTTAAAGGATGCTCAAAAGGATGATGCGAGAATCCAAGAAAAAGTGGAAGCTATCAAAAAGGGAAAATCCTCAGAGTTTAATGTTAATGAAGAAGGAATTGTGCGGTTTGGGAAAAGACTATGTGTCCCATCAAGTTCGGAGCTGAAGAAGGAACTTTTGGATCATGCACATAGTTCAAATTTCTCTATTCACCCAGGTAGCACAAAGATGTATCGAGATCTCCGAGAAAACATTTGGTGGGATAATATGAAGAAGGAGATCGCCGAATATACATCAAAGTGCCTTGTGTGTCAGCAAGTGAAGGCAGAGAGGCAGAAGTCTAAGGGGATCATGCAACCATTGCCCATACCAGAATGGAAATGGGAGAACATCACCATGGACTTCTTCACTGGACTTCCAAGGACATCCAAAAGCAACAATGCAATCTGGGTTATTGTGGATCGTCTTACAAAGACTTCACACTTCATTGCTATTCGAGAGGATTTCTCTTTGGATCAACTGGCACAGATATATATCAGGGAAGTGGTACGGTTGCATGGAGTACCACTATCTATTATGTCGGACCGAGATCCAAGATTTACCTCTATGTTTTGGAAGAGTCTTCAACATGCTCTGAATACTGAACTGAACTTCAGTACGGCCTATCATCCTCAAACTGATGGCCAATCCGAGCGGACTATCCAAACACTTGAGGATATGTTGAGAGCGTGCTCAATGGACTTTAAAGGATGTTGGGATCAACATCTTCCTCTAGTTGAGTTCTCTTATAATAATAGTTTCCACTCGAGCATCCAAATGGCACCATATGAAGCCCTATATGGGAAAAGGTGCAGAACACCGGAATGTTGGGATGAGGTCGGTGAACGTAAGCTGCTTGGACCAGAAATGGTCGAAGAAATGGTGGAGAAGGTGAAAACCATTCAGCAGCATATCAAGGCAGCCCAAAGTCGACAGAAGAGTTATGCAGATAATCGTCGATGAGACCTTGAGTTTAAAGTCGGAGACATGGTGTTTTTACGCATATCTCCGTGGATGAAGGTCATGAGGTTTGGAAAGAAAGGGAAGTTAAGTCCAAGGTACATCGGCCCATTTGAGATTCTTGATCGTGTTGGGGCCGTGGCCTATCGACTAGCACTTCCACCTACTATGTCCAAGGTGCATGATGTCTTCCATGTATCCCTCTTAAGGAAGTACATACCAGACCCTTCACATGTACTCTCTTCCGAGGTGGTACAATTAGAAGACGATCTTTCTTATGAGGAGCAACCAGTGAAGATCTTAGATCGTAGGGAAAAAGTTCTACGAAATAAGACAATGCCCCTCATCAAGGTGTTGTGGATAAACCACAAGTTTGAAGAAACAACTTGGGAGTCGGAGGATATAATGAAGCTAAGTTACCCACATTTGTTTTAGTGTGGGAAAAGGAAAATTTCGAGGGCGAAATTTCTTAAGGGGGGAATGTTGTAACGACCCAAAATTTCATTAATGGAAAATCCCTCTTGATCCAGTTAAATGTTTATTTATGTTTTTATATGATGTCAACTTCTTTAGTTTAACGTTAAGATTTGTGACCGTTACTTTTATAGTCGTTGAACAGTGATCATCTGGGTAGTTTGAATATAAGGCTTTAACGAACCAATTTTCTACTCAGACAAAGGAAGCGATGGCCTCATCCAGTAGAACTTCCCCTTACGAAGCCCATTTGTCGGAGCTCGGAAAGGAGGTGGCGTCTTTGGGCTTTGCCCTTGACCAAGCCCAAGCTGAGCTTCATCAAGTCAAGCTCGAATGTGATCGTCTACGGGAAAAATGGAAGTTGATAGAGATCACCACTCGAGTGATGTTATCTGAGCAACACCAAGAGTCTGTCAACATCGCACACCTTACCCTTAGGTCTTATGCGGCTATTTTAAGGGGTTATGTAACAAATACGTAGCACCATGTTCATGTACATTATTTTTTATATAATAATGAATATAATTTGTAGTCATTTTTGATGCATTGTAATTAGTTTTTAAAGTACAAATGATGTTTTTTAGTTATTATTTAATTAAGAATTATATTTTATTAAATTAAAGGATTTTTGAATTAAATAATATTTTAATAAAATATTATTATTAATATTAAATTAATTTTTTTTAACTATAAATGATCTTATAATTTTATGAATGCAATTAAAATTTTTTTTAAGGTTTGAAAGCCATTTCTGTAAAAACCCGTGAATTTTTATAAATGTCTGTTTTTTTTAAAAGTGAAAATTCACATATTTAGAAAATTATTTAGATAAAATAAATATTATTTTTGGAATCAGGACGTCAAAATTATCCAACGGTGAATTTTTCATAATTTTCTGAGACAGTCAAATTTTTGGGTAAAAATTAAATACCATTTAAATATATAATGTGTTTTATGACATCATAATGACCCAATGGTGATGTAATAAAATACCATAATCCTTATGTTAGGCCAATATGTATTTTATCATTAAAATAATGAGGTTTTGGGTTTGTTTGACTCACTTTTCAAAGCATTAATGGAGCCCTCAAGACTTATTCAACACTTTGCCTTTTTAAATTAATTTCCATGGGAGTGTGACTCACCTCCACATAAGCAACCCTAATTTTTTAATAAGTTAGGACCTTGGCCTTGTAAAATATTGTTTTCCTCTTCCATTTTCAAGAAACCATGGGCAAATACCATGGGATGGTTTGTGGTTTGGATTATTTTAATATAAGGGGTCCCAAACCTAAATAATAAAGAATTCTCTCACGTTTCCTATATAAACCCACCCAAACTCCCACTTCCTCCTCACCCAAAGCCCTTGAAGTTCGTCCAAACTCTGCCCTACTCTCTCTAGAATCCTCTCAAGGTGCCCCAAGCTCCCAAGAAGCCTCTCACAAGCCTCTCTCTAGCCTTTGGAAGCACACTTCCAAGTAAGGGGTTTTCTTCCTTTCTCATTTTTTGTCAATTTTCTTTAAGTTGTATTGCCCTTTTTATTTCAATTATGAATGTTGGGGTATGGTTTCGCACCTCCCCCATACTGCCCTCTCATTGTTTGAATGATGGGAGAACCCTTTCTCTCTCATTAAATGCCTCCCATGTACACCCGTTACTATGCCGAAATTCCGAAAGGAACTTCTCTCTCTTCTTTTACATTCAAGCAATACTTTTGTATCATGAATCTAAATTCCATTTCAATTGTTGGGACATGTATATATATGATCTCCTTACTGTCCATTACATGTAAATATGATGATTAACCCCTTTCTCTCTCATCAACCTTTTTTATGAATTCTTATGTCACGCCGTTACGCTGCCGAAATCACGCCGATTTTCTAAGCCAATGTCTTTGTGTAGTGAATACCATGCCCATTTCTCCATCAAGGGTATTCACCTTTATGCACATTTACATTTTGAATATAAAGTTTCATGTATGAATTCCAAATTCCTTTATCGTGGAAGAAATGATTATGTTTTATGAATCCATGTTTCATGATCCATGTGGCACACTTATGCATGAAATGAAATGTTTAAGAAGGGTGCGCCCTTTATAGTGCTCCAATGCATTGGGTAAAGTAAAGTATCATGATACGTCATGTGCAATGATTGTTGACTCATGCTAATTCAAGTGAAACGAGGGTTTACTCGTGCTTCAAGTGCAATTAGGGTTTACTCATGCTCCATGTGCAATGATCCTTGGCTCATGCTAATTCAATGTTAAGTGTTGTTGCCACATTTCTATGTTATGATTATCATGCTTTATCATGCCTTTATGTTCATGTCTCTATTATGCTCTATTGATATGCCTATTGCCTAACATGTATTGTACTCCTCATGTTATTCATTATGTACTCCCTTACTGGGCTTTATAGCTCACCCTTTTCTTATGCATGTCCTCAGGTTATCCCATGCAATGCTAAGTACGAAAGAATGTAGTGGTCATGTAAAGGAAGTTTTCAATAAGGATGTTGTATTTCAAGTTTAAAGTTTTTATGTAATGATCCTAATCCCCAAAGACACTAAACCTCTAGATCTTCTTTGTTGTATCAAGTGAAGTTTTATGTAATAAAGCATGTTTAAGTTGTAATAAAAGCAGGGTTGTCATAAAAACTATCTTTTCTTACTATAAATATATATACCAATCATACCATTTCAGTTAATGCATTTCCACTTTTCCAAAATACAGTCAACTATATTAGACCACCTGATTTAGAAAATTTCAGTATTTAAAAATGAATACAAAATCATACAATGATTAAATGAATGCATTTCTTCTTTAATTACATTTAGGATAAGTTTTTTCGTGCATTAACATATATTTCTACATTAATTACATTTTATAGTTCAAAAAACTCACATATCACTAGTATATATTGAATTATTCTTATAAATATAGATATTTTCCTCTAAAAAAATAGAATCCATTCCTCCCCCTATCATACTGATTAAGATAAAATTAATGAAGATATACTATATGAATTATGATTTATATATCACTGAAATGAGGATGAAGGGAAAATAAATATTCCATTCACTGATTCACTCTACTATATCAAATTGAGCCATGTATGTGGGTGTAAATTTCCCTTACATCTATATATGATAATTTACAAATAATGGGGACACCCAAAATAATAATCTATCATCCACCAATAACCCCAAATGATGGAACAATCCATCTTGATATGTCCTCTTCCTATTTTATGAATTCACAAATCCCTTCCCAATCCTACATATGTGATTAAATTTATCTTGGATGATACATGGTGAAATTATCATTGACTATAATCCTTCCATAAAACATAATTATGTTAAAAAGATACTACCATATCAATACTCAATATTCCCCAATCGAAATTGATTCAAGATAGCTATTGAATTTTATAAAAACTACTTCATCTTTGTGGATCTCTTATGAACCTCTAAAATATAGTAATAATTATCATGAAATCTCATCTAATATTAAAACAATATACTCAGATTTACCATATTCATATAGGTGACATGTAGTTATCAAATACACACGTGTACATGCATCCTTATTCCTTCCTCTCTATAATACTAACAAATATTCTACATCACGCTCTAAAAATATGCATTGAGGTGTTGAAATTGGTTCCCTTGAACTAATATAATTATATTACAAATTACATTTATAATTTCATAAATATGTGAATAATAATTAATTAATTATCACATATATATATTTCTTCTAAATTAATTTATTATCATAACAACCTGTAAAATATTTTACAATGGAAGCCCAACATTATGACTCTCCTTTGATGAGAACCTTGAGATTATATAATGATATTCTTAAACAATAATTCATATGGTAAAATGATTTCGTCATATGAACACAAATGATGTATGTTTTTATGTGTGATTAATCATTTCCATATATGAATTCATATCCTTAATATCTCACATGGAAATATCAAGTATAAATTATTATGACGAAAGACTCACCCATATTAATTTGAAATGTTTGTTTTCTCTTGGATATTCTTTTATATGAACATGTGTAGTGATCCTTAGATTTTAATATTGTTTTTAATATATATCTAGAATAATGTAATATGTTGTAATAACTAAAACTAATACACTATATGTTCATGGGATATTCACCATATTATGTGTTGCAATAATGGTATATTATTAATTGATAAGTTAGAGAAGTGTTTAACATTCGGTGTTTATGGACATTGATATGTTGAACAATTAATTGAAAAAAAATTAATAACTAATTTCATTTTCTATGGTGTATAGATGAGTTCATTTAATTTATTAAATGTATTACATATCATGCATATAGGTTGAGGACGTGATTTTGATACATACATAATGAGATATTGAGAGAAAAAGATTATATTATATAGTGAGAATTCATATCTTGTTATTGATATGGAAAAATTGACTTCATACTCATTGGTACCAGAAGTCATTTATAGATGATGATATTAAAATTTAGGTAAATTTATAAAATTAAACTAATGAAGCGGCCTAGTGACTCACACACACAATCTTTCTCTTGATACAAATTTTTTTTTGGAATATATTTTTGGAATTAACATTATTCATTAAACTAATTAATTATATTTATTCAGGATTTATTAACCAAAAATATTAAATAAATATTTTTTTAAAATAGAATAAATATATAATTTATCTATTTATTTATTAGGAATATCATCTAAAATATATATTCTAGATTAAATAAAATATTAAAAAGTATTTTTAAATCTTGTTTTGGGTCTAATGGTAAATATTTATTACTACTTTTGAAAATAATATTTATCATTGTGAAATTTATCACATTCCATTAGGTAGATAATAATTTTATTGTTATACAGAGAGTGGTTTATATTATTTAATTAATAAATAATTATGGAACATTGTGTAATTTTTTAATGTAAAATGGTAGCATATGTTCTATATATTTTCTATTATGTGACTTCTGAATAGGTTGGAATTTTTTTGTGCACAAAACCTCTCTTATCCACCCAAGAGATTTATCTCGACCAAGGACATAAAAAGGGTTTCTTTTATGAATGAGTGAAATGAGATTCCTTCTCATTCTTCTCAAGAAAGGGATGTAAAATTTATCCTTCAACATCTATGGAATCATGTTTATGTTAAAGAGTATAAATTCATGATGATCGATACCATTGTGTTAACACCTAGTGTACCATGAGTATCCATTCAAGATGAAAGGAGAACATGTAGATCACCTATAGAGGGATTCTATCCTTGCATCCCCCTTGGATGATGATATATATTCCAAATATTGTTAATATTTTTAAACTCTCCTAGAAATGTAAAATTCAATATACCATGGGACGTTTTAATAAAAATAATTTTAAATAAGAAATGAAAAATATTGTATCTTCCTTTTTAGTGGAACTCATTAATAATCTATATAATATTTAAAAATTTGGTTATGGAATTTAATGACATGTTCAACATGGATTGTTCAGTGAGTCAATAAATTATTAGTTTTATATGAACTAATTAGTGTCTTTAATACATCTAAATCCTTTAAATTGTATCATTGATTTCACTTTTTTAATTTATAATTATTTACCAAAAGTTGTATATTTTACCCATTATTCAATTTTTCTTCACTATAATAAAATTATTAGGTAAATCCAAATGTAGAGAGATATTTTTCTACCTCAATGTTGACCTTCATATGACCATTTATAGGTAAAAATCACAATAAGAACATATAATGAACCCATCCAAAGGTACTGAGATTTAGCTAGATAATCTGGGACTACAAAATGTGTAAACCTAAGATAGACACTTTTTACCTATTTTTACCTCACTAGGAAAAAGCCATGAAAATGTATATAAATGTATGGATGAATACATGGGATTTTTTATACTTCCAATAGTGGATAGAATTGGCGGAACCTGGTTTTATTGAAAAAACACCATATATCTTCTATACGCATCATGTTGTCCACATATTTTTATAAAATATAATATGTAGTCAAATATTTTTTGTGTATTATAACATGACATCGATGAATAGAATCCATCCAACTTGTAGGTCACATGACCTATATTTATTATACATATTTTCTACCTCTGAAATATCCATTCAACAAACACTTCTAGATCATATGAATTTTTCATGGACAAATAAAATCATGTTATACACAACATATAGATAGATTTTACGTTTTTTATACATTATTTTTATGTGAATAAAGTAAAATTAATTAATTATTATATTAAACCTAATCAATATTATTTCATGTTTCATTAACGAAAAAAAAATATTTGATAATTTAAATATACAAATATATTAAATACTTATTTAATTTCAATGTAATAATTAATAAGTATACTTCGAGTATAAAATTTAAACATTATGTACTATGAGTACATCAAGAATATTACACACTAGGTAATTTTCATATTTTCAGGTTTCATTGAATGATACTATACTCTAATTATTTAATGTAATTTAAATTCTAGATGATATAAGTGTACCCAATAAATTATAAGGACAATGAAGGGTATTTTTAGACATTTATTCTCCATGTGGTCTCAATTTATATGATTAGGAAAATAATTAATAATAAATAAAATTAATATTTTTATAATTAAAATGGATAGTAAAATGAAGAAACATTTTATGGAAGCTAATTTAAATAAATAAATTAATAATTAATATATTGAATATATTAAATGGTATTTTATATTAATTAAAAATGATTGAAATGAAATCTATTTTATTGAATTTTTATTCATTACATGCATGTATGATATTGATATTGATCGACCTATGTGTGAATTTTATTTCAATTAATTTATTTGATGCATTTATATTCATAATTAATATCAATAAATTAAAATTATGGAATACATGTCATCCCATACTCTTATTATGCCTGAACCTCTGTATCTGCATTTTATTTTATGTAAACCCATCCATTGGTTCCCATCACCAATTTATGATTAATGAATATTTAAGGATGGATATCCAAGGTGATTAGATGTTTTTATAGATGATTCTTATGTAAAATATACCAAGATGATAAAAAAGAAATATGTTGAATGATGCAACTCAACCAAATATCGGATCATAGTGTTTCCCACTTGGTTACATGGTTTTTGATTTTACATTAAATACAAAAAATAGAGACAATTATCATATCATTTCTATAATTTTATTTTATCTTATTCATGATTATTTATCTTCTATTATTTTTTACATGGTTTATCGTGATGACATAAATAAATGAATTCAATAACAAGTATTATAATATTGAATATATATAGAAGGATTATGAGTAAGTATTTATAAACACTAGGTTAATCACATATGTAAAATACATTAAATATTAAAATTTTTTGTAAAAGATTAAAATTAGAAAATTTAGACATAATTATGAAAATAATTAAGTAAAACGTTAAATAAAAATATTAATTTCATATTATGATTAAGGATACGACCATGAAACAAATTGTTTGTCATTCACTCATTAGGACACTTAAATTTATAATAAATTTATCAGGTAATAATTATTTTTATTTACCATTTGGACAACATGAGATGAATCCCTCACTATATATGATTCATCTGAGAGGAAATTTTTGTGGAATGTCGGGTCATGATTATAGGATTTAGTAGTCCGGTCAATGTCTTTTGGAACAGAAATCCCACAGTTGGAAATACCACAAATATAAATAGCACTGATTGATTTAAAAGGACTATGCATGAGTTATGAAAAAGGATATTTGGATCCACTCCACTATAAATAAAACAAAAAAATATGATTTTGAGTAAAATTTTATGCTTGATAGGACATGAAATAATTGTGGGATATTTAGTGTAATAATTAAAAATAATTATTCTCATCAAATTGGTCACCATGTAAATTAATATTCTTCCTGTATAAATGATTTTTCATCAACCACACTATCCCTATTGTCAAATCTGGATAATGAAAAACACCACTCCATCCATAACATTTAGGAATTTGACAGGTTCTTATGTATTGTTTTATTGCATGAATGGAATCATTACATGATGGGGGGCCTCAATAGGTGATCATATGATAAGGAATATTATTATGGGGTGTTATATATCTATAAGTAACACATTGATGAAGCATTATGTGTCTATTTTTTGATTTGTTAATTTATTACGAATGAACTCATAAAATCTCTTTAGATAATCGATGTGTTAGAATGTTTAATAACATTCATGACCATTACAATATGTGGATTATAAAATAGTCGTTTGATATTTCCATTGTAATTTTCATGTGAATACATAGAGATGGTGATTGAGAAGGTATTCATATAGAAAAAATAATTAACCACAATATGTTTCTTGAAATTTTTAGGTTTAAACTGTATAAGGAGTTTAATGTTCATATTATTATTGATTCAATCAATAATTTATTATCTATATTTTTTATGAATTGCGTTATAAACAAAAATTATAAGTATTTCCACAATCTCATCACCCTAGTTCACAGTGTTTTAAATGATATTAAGTATAAAAATTATTCTATTACTATCTGGAATAAAAAGGATAAACTGAAAATCCCTAAGACTGATTCTATGATTAAGGATTCATTGTTATGACTTGTAAAGGAAGAATGGTAAAGGGAAATCATGGGAATATAATTTTTTATGTTTCTCCTACGGAATGAAGGGTCCTATGAAGAATAATTACACTTAGACAATGAAGGAAGGGGATCTTTTGGTGCGTTAATTATAAGATTCATTTTATTTATAATTTTTAAAAATATTTTATTATATAAAACTTGGGATATTAAACATTTTATTCAAATATTGGATGATGTATATTAATAAGTATTTTTTGATGTTACATGGATCTAAGCACCACTAACATAGTGAACCTCTATGAAATATATATTTAATCCAACCACCTCACATTTTTTTATTAGAATGATTTAGTTTATAACGAATTATAATAATGTATAATAGTTAAACAAAATTACTCATGTGTCCACTATTTATTCGGATCAATTTATTTACAAATTTAAAATAAATGATTCTTTTTTACAGTGGTTGTATATGTTTTTGAATGATATAAAAAATTAATGGTATTTTCTATTTGATTACACAACACAATTAATGGAATTCAATAATGAATGTGGATTTCATAAATCATATCACACACAAATGTGGAATCATCATATAGTTTATAGAAACAATATATTCTTGACTAAATTATACCAATTTGGGTTTTTGAATTCATTTGAAATAAACCACTTTATTTTGTATAATTTTATTGAAAGATAAAATTACCAACTAACTATTTAGTGTAAAAGTGAATGGTCCAGAGTTCTTCTTGAGTTGGTTCATAAAAATATTTTAGACCATTTCTATTTGGTTCAAGTGATGGATACTCATACATCATTACATTTACTGATAACATATATATATTTATCTATATAATAAGGTATATTTTATATTCCTTTGATAATTTTGTCAAATAAATGTATTTTTTTAGAATTAATGTCATAAAAATAAAGAATCTCTAATCTGACTATACTGAAAATTATTTTGAACAATTTTTTATTATTTTTCAATTAGAGTTTGGAATTCTATCTCATATCCCACCTCTATAATCAAAATAATAGAATGGGGTCTTTTAATGGATAAACTAAACCATTATAAAAATTATTAGATTAATTATTATTCATTAATTGTAAATAATTATCCTTTGGGATATACACGTGATATAAATAAGCATTGAAACTAAAATAATTTACATATAATGTGACATTTTGTATTCTATGTAAACATTATTATGGAAATAAATCCATGTTCACTAAAATAAATGCAAGGGAATATAAATATTTTTCTAAGGAATATTAGGGTAATAAATTGTCACCTTGATGCAAAATGTGTAACTTTATTGGATCCCCCATTGAAAAATGGGATATTATTTATACAACCATTTTAAAAATAGGTATTTTTGGTTAGAAAATAATTGTTTCTTTAGATAAATAACATCAGTAAAAGAGATAGTTAGATAAAAATAGAATTATATTATGTCATTGCTCATGATAAAAAAGAATTCTAATAGGAAAGGATTCCATGAATCCCCAACTAAGAGTTCATCCAAGAGACACAAATATTTGATTAGAGTAAAATAGGGATCCAAAAACATAAATGATATAGAATTATAGTCACTAATGATGGAATCTCATTATGATTTTATTATAATAATCTTGGTACATTCTATGATTAATTAATTAGTATAGAAGATTAAAAATGTAAAATATCCATTAATTATGAAATGTGTTCAATCTACCCAAACCATGGGTTGATTTTAGTAGATTCTATATGCAATTTAAATCCATTTATATGAAATGGGTAATCAAGATGAAACTGAACATTGATTGAAAATTTTGTACTTATTTGTCTGGATTATTTTCATAAGTGTTTTAAAAATTCAGGAATATACAATGATGAAACCTTTTCACCCATTTCAATATGGAAATCCTACATAATTATTCCTGTAATATCAACTTACCATGACTTTGATATTTGGAATTTTTTATCAAAATAGACATCATTAATGCGAACCATTATAAAGATGTCTATATGACATTACCTAAATGTTTTTGGGTCTAAATACTTATAAATATGAAAAAATGATATATATATATAATTTAATGCAATAATTTAACAATCTAGGACTTAGAAACTACAATTTCATGATGTTATAACATAATTTTCATTCATAAAGAGTGAATGTGATCGATTTTCTACAAGAAGTTTAGTAGGAGTGAAATCATTTTCATGATATTTCATACTTATAATATATTAATTATATGAAATGAGAAAATATTATTATGGTCCCGTATGTTGTGATTGAACACATGGTTCTACATCAATGACATAGGTGAACTTGCATATATTATTTCGTTCATGATATTTCATGATAAATCTAAGACACATAATGGAATCTGTCAAGGTAAATGAATTAACAAGAAACTAGAGGGATTTTTTGTTTAATAATTCATGGGCGGATTACATCTAATATCATATAGAATTCGTAATTATTAGAAAATGGATCTGAAAATACATGAGGAGAGATGGAGGATTGAAAGGATTCTATATATATCAGTGATTAAGTTAGCCATATATGTCATGTTATTTAATAGGTTATTTATTTCTCATACATTTACTGTGGTTGAAAAATATCATGATATATTATATGAATACCATAGGATCGTAGTCAAGACTATCCATATGTATCAAATATATAATAATTAAATATTCCTATTTGATGGAGGATATATGGATTTATTCATCAGGGGATATAAAAATGAAATTTTTCAAATATATCATGATGATTTCAAATCATAATCATGAATAGGATCACTCTAAATGGAGATTTTATATTCTTGAATAGCTCAATGAAATCCATATAAACTACTTCAATTATAGATTCGGGGTATATTACATCACTATGTGTAGATATATTAAGGGGCTATATATGAAAATTCATTCAATATCGTGATGTGGTTTCATGAAATAATGACCTTATGACACTATATTGTGATAATTTGACAACATTTGATTTTATAATGTATCAAAACAATGAGTAGTGGATAAAGAACATTCTCTTGAAATGTCATCTCTTGAGGTATTTTTCATAGAATGGTGACACCATAATAGGAGGAGTTTCTTAGGAAGAGAATGTATCATATCAATTGACTAAAAATCTATCTTAGCATAAGGGTGAACATCTGGTAGTTGATAGAAGTCCGAAGAACATAAGTAGTTGGATCTAGTAAAAATGAGAGTATTTTGGAGTTTTTGGGATATAACCAACTTCTCTATATTTTTTAGTACTAGTATTTGTTTAAAATTTTAATATTAATATTTTTTTTCATATATTCATTATTATTTTATGAGTTAATAATGTGATAATTTCCAAGAATATCTTTATCATTAAAAATTCAAAATCTTTTCCCTACTATAATGGGTACCTTGAGATTCTATAATGATATTCTTATGATATAAATCCTATTGTCATACAATTTCCTCAAATGGGAAATAGATGATGATGGCTTCCATTTGTGATTACTCATATGTTTATGAGACTTAATATTATAATGTTTACACATATTAATAATCAAGATAGGTGATTATGTGGAAAATCCCAATTGTTCGAATTCTATATGTTTGTGTTTTATTGGATGATTATTTTTGTGAATATGAGTAATGGTCCATACACATTATGATTATTATTAATATATACCATGAATCACATACATTTATGTACTAACCAAAATCTTGATCCTATATGTTAATGAGATGTAGGGTACATTTTTTGGATCTTGAATGGTATGTTATTACTGAAAAAGTTATTGTAGTATTTTCCACTTCTAACAGTATGAATGTCTATATATCAATCATTTGATTTAAATGAAATGTTATATGTAAATCCCTTTCTTATAGTGTATGGACGAGTTATTTTTAATAATTCAATGAATGTCATATAATCAATATTGTATTATAACATTAGTTTGAAAATATATTGATGAGATATCAAGAAAGAATATATTATATTACACAGTGAGAATTAATATTCTATTTTCAACATTGCAGTATTAAAGTCTTCCTCTTGGGTGCCTTTATGTGTTGTTATATACTGATATCGTGATTTTCGAAAACCAATCAAATTGCTCAAAGGAATAGGACTATAAAATTAAAAACGTAGTGAATCTATTGAAAATAATTAAATTCTATTGGAATAAAATTTTCTAAATAAATGTTTTCATCCAAATCAAGGAATAATATTTATTAAGGATTTATTGATCAAAAATATTAAATTTATATTTATTTTCATGATTCTATATTTAATATTTATTAATTTTCAAAATGAATTAAATTTTTTGTTATATAATTTAATAAATAATAGGGATGGTAAGAAGACCGACTTTAGGCTATTAAGATAGAAATTTATTTACCAAAAATTTAAATAATATTTATCATTGTGTGAGTTAGTAGATTCCATGATATGAAAATATTATTATTGTGTTTCATCGCATGGGGTATATTATGGGATTATAAGATGATTAAGTCCTTTGGTGTATTTAATTAATATAAATACCCAAAATTTGATATTTGAATGCATTGTTCGGTCATTTGTGAATGCATTGGATTGTTTTATACACAACAACCCTCAACACCTCCCTACAGATTTAGATCCACCATTAACATCATTGGTGTTTCTATTGATAATGAGATATGTTACATTCCTCCTTCTTACACTCAATTAGTATAGGCCACATAGAAATCCATCTACATTGAATGTATAGTGATTATGATCAAAGGGATTGATGCAACGCGGTCAATAATATCATTTTAGAACTCGATCAATCATCAAGGATGGAACAAGATTAAATGAGCATATATGGATCAACAATAAAGGTATATTATACCCTCATATACTCAGAGTGAAATGATTGGGAAACTAATGTATGATTATATGACCAAACTCTTCTATGAAGAAATAATTCTAAAGAATGAGGAAATCATTAATTTTAATTATTTAGAAATTTTACCTTGAAAAGAACATATCTTATTATTTTAAGCATTTATATTTAATATTAATCCATTTTAATTTATTGGTCATGAAATTTATCACAATTTAAATCATTTATTATGAAATAAAACATTGAAATTGTGAGTTAGAAATGACATAATAATATCATGCCCCACATTCGATATTGTCATGGTTTAATGGGTTCATCATTGTAGCTACCTCAACTCATGTGACCTAGAGACAGTATCAACATTATTAAATTTTCATAAGATACAATGGATAATTTCCACAAGAAACTACCAATATAGTTTTCTTGAAAAACTAGATATATTCTTGATTTTAATAGTACACTAGAGATATAAAATACATATCATAGGAATCATTCTTACATTTTGATATTCTTCAGAATATTCTACTTCACATCCCATGGAAAGGAAAATTCTAATGATCAGGCTCAGATGCTTTGTATGATTTATGTATAGTAGAATATATCATTGTTAAATTGGAATAATCAATTTGGAAAGGTAAATAACTGAAAAAAATCATTTACATAAAACAAGAGTACAAAATGAATTTAGGGAAAATTTAAATTCAGTAATATTGTGAATAATAATAACTAGATTCTCAATGAATGATATTATTAAAGATGGACATAATTTTAATAGATATCACAAAAACGATACCATTATATCCTTATCCTAATATTGTTTAATTGATTGGATGGTATACACTAAAACCTTCTTTCATAATTATTTCTAAGAGGGTTATCTCATAAGACTAGTTGATTCCTTGAGGTGATATGTATTAGCAGGCCTACCCATCACAAAATTCCAACTACATTATTTATATATTTAATAATAATTTTAATACATGTGAAGTGCCCAGATCAGTGTGAATCACTGAGAGGGGGAGGGGGTGAATCAGTGATCCCTTAAAACTTTTTACTAATTGATTCTTAATCAATTAAACCTCTATGGCTTGTTAAGGCCTCGATCCACTCTTCTTGTATCTCTCACCTTTCCTCGAATGATGCAGTAAATATAAAGGCACTGGACACAAAGATTTACAAGGTTCGGCACCAAAGGCCTACATCCTTGCCATGCTCTCTCAGCATGGATTCTCCCATTATAACTTGTTAGAATTACAATGGTCGATACAGCTTCCCACCGTATCTCTCCTGAGTCCCACAGGAGGGTCTTTATACTATGTCCCACAGTGTTACCAGAGTCCCACTGGCCTGCTCCAGAATCCCACTGAAGACTTCTTCTCCCTGAGTCCCACAGGGTCTTCTCTTGGCTCCTCGAGTCGCACGAGTAGCTCTTCTTCACTTTAAGGTCTCCTTCAAGTATCCTCAGCAGTCTGGGATAAAGACTGCTGGCCTTGCTCTGTACCTCTGATCACTTGTGATGATCAGGGTCTTCTCATTCTACTGAAAACTCAGACAACCAATTTCTTTAACTTCAGTCTGGCTCAGTCTCAGTTCACTTCAACATCATGCACTGAATGAATGGCATCACAATATCTTCAAGATCTTCTGGACTTGGTCAGCTCAAATGCACACGACCTGATTTAGCTTTGTTCACGTGCGCACGTGCATGCTTGCAAGCATACACTTATCATATCCTCTTCTTGGTGCAGTAGACCCACAAAGGGTGTAATCAATTATAGCACACACCTTCTCCCTTCTTCACACTTTGTTCTTTTTGTTTACACACTCACTAATGTGTTGTTCATTAGTGTGGGTCTTATTCTTCTTCAAAGTGTGCACATTACTTTGTACACACTAAGGTTCGGCCACTTCTTTTCTAGCACACACAACTTGTTTCTTCCTCTTGCACACACACACAATATGTGTTCTTCTTTGTTGTGGTCTTCACATGGTGCACACAAGGCACTAAGGTTCGGCCTTTTTATTCCTTTCCACACACACCACTAAGGTAAGTCTTTAGCCTTCCTCCTTCACTTTGCACACACACAAAATGTTCTTTGTTCTTCAAAGTGTGCACCCCACAAGGGATACGGCCTACTTCACTTGCACACACTAAGTGTGTTCTTCAATTGTTCATTCACACAAAGTGTGCCCTCGGCCTTGCTCTCTCACTTCCACAAACAACCAAGCCTCGGGTTCTTCCTCACTTAGCACACAACCCGTAGGTATGTAATGCACTCCATATTCATGTTTCACTAAGCACACACTGCCTTCTTCTCTTTTTGCATGCAACCAACCCGTAGGTATTCTTCCTTCACTTGGCACACAAGCACAAAGGCTCGGGTCTTCCACCTTCAAAGTAGGAGCGCAAGTGCATGATGAGCCGCGGCCTCCTCTTCTTCAACAAAGCATAAGGCACACTTGGTGAACAAGGCAGCTTGCAAGTGCACAAGGCCTCTAGGGCGCGCAAGCCTCGGGTGCAAGGCACCGCGGGCGCGCAAGTGCTACCGCGCAGGGGGCACGGTGCACAGAGGGGGCGCACAACTTTGTGCTGCCCAAACTCCTTCCTGTCGCGCAAAGGATAGCGCACAGGGGACTCCTCCTCCTCCTTCTTCTTGTCGCGCAAAGATGTTACGCGCAAGGAACTCAGCCACGCAAGTTTACTTGCGCGAGGCTTTAACTTCGCGAGGCAGAGAGATGCGCTCACGGGACTTCAAAAATTCAGAGCATCAGCCAACTTCACAGAGGGCTCGGCCTCATTTTTATAGGCAGAGGCTGCCTCAGATTATCCACGTGAAAATAACTCAAATTCCCGAAGTTTTCGGGTTTTCAAGATTCGGTGAAATCTTGTTTTCTTTCCTCTGTTTCAACGCGGGTTCTTTTTCTTTCTGTTTCTCCTCGTGCATGCGATTCATAACGCATGCACAGCCTTCGGTTTTGGCCATCCCATGCAAAACACGAATACCCCGATGCCTCGGCAACTCCGTTTGCCTCGGCCTCATTCGAAATTCTCCATACATTGCATGCATGAATATTTTTAAGCATGGTTCGGTTCGTTATGGCCAGACGAGCATGAGGGTGGCTTTACATCGATCAGCGGTGGCCGGGAGCTCGAAATCCATCTTCGGGAGGCCTCTGGTTCGAAGGAGGTACGCGGGAGGCTTCGGCTCGAGCTCGAGGAGGAAGACGGATTCGCAGCCGTTGGATCGGCGATTCAATTGATCTCGGACGGCCTGGATCAGATCATCTCGCCGCGGATGGATCGTGTGGCGCAGATCAAGCGCGCGATGGCTCGGACGGCCAGGATCTCTTCCGCGGGAAAATCCCGCGTCCCACATCGAAACGCCACCCAGTTTTCTCGCGGCTTATTACCATGGCTCTCACCGCTACTCGCCAGTTGAATCCTCTCCCTCCACGGTGCCGCCCCGCACCGTGTTCTCCCTGCGGGCGCGCTCTGCGCCCACTCTCTGCTCCTGCGGGCGCGCTCCTAGCGCCCACTATGCTCCTCCGGCGCGCGGGTTTCACCACCGCGTGCCCTCAGGGGCTTATACACGGCCCCCTGCGCTCCTCCGGGCGTGCCCCAGTGCCTCTGTGGTGTCTGCGGGTGCGCCCCTGCCGCCCTGAGCTCGCCCCACGGGTTCCCCCTTGGGCGTGGCGCCTTAGGCCCACATGAGCCTTGGGGTTGAACCCACAAGGTGCTCACGGGCTGGCCATATTTTTTTGGCAAAGTAACAAATAGGACTTTGTCAAAAACAAAGTCCTCCATGAAAAATACCAATTCTAAATGCCAAATGCCTCCTCCTCTTCTTCTAAGCCATTCTTTCCATTTTTTCTTCATCCTTCTTCCACAAACATCCTCAACTCCTTTCAATCATGTATTCTAGACTTATGAGACATTTGTAGAAGCTTCTTCATCAGCCGAATCACTTGATCAATTATTTCTTCTTCATTAGAATTCCTTCATTCTTCTTCAACATTTATTCATCACTTTGTAATGGAATTCACGAAGGGTCTTCATCTTCAACTGAGCTCCTGAATCACTTAAATTCTTCAATGTGCTTCATTGATCTAATCAGAGATCAATTGGATCAACTTCAAATTCACATGCACTAAGTGATAGTGCATGGACTTCATTAATGCACATCATCCACTTAGTAGTTGTGGATGGAACTGCTTTCAACTCCTCATTCATTGTCACTACAATGCATGGTCTTCTAATCATGTTGTGACTTTGTATCATCAGGATACAAGTTCTATGAACTTATAGAGCAGCTCAACAATCGTCAGATTTTACTAGAGAATGTTTCAACCACCTCTCATATGCCACTTAGGGAATCTCCTAAGTGACATGCCTCTTAGTACTATGGTCATTCTCCATTCCTCACCAACACCATCACAACCTTTGGCATTCACATATTGACATTCCCTGAATTCCATTCATTCCAAGACAACTTCATGCCTCATTGACAACAAATGCAACACAATGCACTTCAATCTTCCCCTTTGTATTTGTTGTCAATACACTCCTTCAGCACATATGAATGGGTCAATATGTGTGCCAATATTTTCTCCCCCTTATTGGCAATCAAATGCAAAGGTGTGGTGTGGTTCACTTTCACAAATATCTTCCTCCCTTTGAATAGCATCTTCTTGAAAAACACTAGGAGAGGGATGATGTCACATGTTCTTCTTTAGCAAAGAACCTTTAGTAAATCAGCTCTAAGTCTACTTGGGCTAACCCGGTGTAGAAAACAAGAGTGCTGTAACCAAGGAATTCAAAGCTGTCCATAATTCTCTACACATGTGAAATCATGATTAGGGGTTTGAAATTTTTCAGATATAACAATGAATTGCTAAATCCTGCACATACTCCACAAAACTCATTAGAAAGTTCAGTGCAATGATAAAGCTCCCCCTTTCATCCATTTGTCTTCAATCAATACTCCCCCTTAATTGTCATGATGAATGAAATTAAGAAACAAGGGATGAAAGTATGATTGGAATACCTTCACTTTTCTCAAGATGGTATTAATCTCAGAATCCCATCTTCTTCAGATTGGCTCCCCCTCAAGGGGTGCATTCCATTCTGTCCAAACCATCCTCTGGTTGAGAATGATCATCATCTTCAATTCCCTGCAATGTTAGCACATGTAAATACCAATGTATAAGGGAATAAGATGGAACCTCCTTGGTTCATCAACGTGAACAACAAGGTTGAGAAGATTCTCTCAACCGAGATGCCCCATTTTCACCATTCTTCACACTTGCACATTTGATCTTCAATGATGTTTGTGCTGGTGTGGATCTCAATACATCTTCATGTGAAATCTTCTTCTTCCCTTTTGCCTTAGCAATTGCCAGAACTTCATCTTCAGCTCTTTGTAGATCTTTGGCAAGTTGCAACTGATTTGGCCATATGACAAGTATATCATTTGGAAGAGTGGCCCCAGTTCTGGAAGTTCCACATGGTTCTTTGGATGCTGCTAAGCTACCTCTCTTAGGCAACTTATTTTCAATCAATCCCTTCTTCTTCTGGATTGATTGTCTTTTGGAGTTCAGTCTGCTTCTATTTAGTTTCATGGCTTCTTTACAAAGGTCCATGATGTGTCCTTTCTTTCCATAGTAGAAGCATGTTTTCTTGGTGGCTCTTGTTGATGCATCACCCTTCTTGGATTTGAATTCCAAGGACTTCTTTTCATTATTCAACTTCTTCTTGGGAGCATTTTCAATTTTCTTCTTGCTTCCCAAGGAATCTTTTTGAGCCAGGTTCTGTGATCTTTTCTTCTTTTGAGCTCTGGATACAGTTGGAGACTGACATGTATCTTTTTGACCTCTTTTGCAATCATCCCAGATGTTGTCAAGCAATCCAAATCTGTTAGCAGTAAACAGATGTCTCTGGACCTGTGGATGCTGCTTCTTTTCTTCTGGCTTGCTCCCCCTAGGCATGGGCTTCCTTTGTGCTTTGACATTCAGTGGATTGTACCAAAAATCCTTTGCACAGTGCCCATACTTATTACAACACCAACATTGACCCACAAATCTTGACCTCTTCAGTCCTTATGATTGTAGGGTACTTTTCTTGACCTGTTGTGTTGTTTCAGGAGAGCTCTGCTTCTTTACTGTCTTCATCCATATTTGTTTGGAATTATTCTTCCATCCTGCACTTTTTGTGGAAACACAATTAGAAACATCAGTACAAGATGGTATGGATGGTACCTTCTTTCTAGAAGATGTTGCACTTTTATTAGAGGATGTCTTTCTCTTAGAATCATCCTGCTCAAAGCATACTTGAGTAGCAACATGTCTTCTTCCAGCTGACTGGGAGGATTCAGCTTTAGGTGATTGCTGATTTTTCAATATCACCTCCAGTTCTAAGCATTTCATATTGAGGGAGTTCTTCTCATCCTCAACAGTTCTTAGCTTTCCTTCCCAATTCTCCACCAGTTGTTTCATCTGGTCTTCATGCACCTTCTTCAATTCTTGCAATGAATTGTCCAGCTCCTTCACCCTTTTGACTTTGTCTTCTAGTTGAGCATCTCTGACAACCATTGACACTTTGTGCCTCTTTTCCAGTGCATGGAAAACATCTTTGATCATTACTTTAAAGAATTCTTTCTCAGAAAGGCTTCTCTGCAATTCTTCAGTAGTGTCTTCATATCTTTCATTGCAAAGAGATACTGTTTCATCTTTGGCATTTACCAGCTTTCTGAGAGTGTTGGTTATGCCAACCCTTTTAGCCAGCTGATCTTCCATAGCATTGGATTCTTCTTCTAACTGTGATTTTTCTTCTTGAAGATCATGGATGCCTGTAGCTATACACTTTGCCACTTCCATGGGAACTGTCTTCTGAAGATATTTGAGTGCACTCTGAAGATCATTCATTGTTTCAACTTCATCACAGCTAGGACAGGCTTCATCAGAAGAATGATAAAAGGAATTGTCATCTGATGTGACTTTCACATTTCTTTCCATAGAAGGAGTTTCTCTGATTGCAGAAACCTTCTTCTTCATCTTCTTGGCCTGTTTCTTCTTTCTATTTTTCTGAGTCTTGGCAGATATCTCCATTTGAGGCTGGTCGCTCGTTTCCTCAAATCTGCACTTCATAAAGACTCCCTTGGATCTTTTAGAGGTAACCTCGCTCTGATACCAATTGAAGTGCCCAGATCAGTGTGAATCACTGAGAAGGTGAGGGGGTGAATCAGTGATCCCTTAAAACTTTTTACTAATTGATTCTTAATCAATTAACCCTCTATGGCTTGTTAAGGCCTCGATCCACTCTTCTTGTATCTCTCACCTTTCCTCGAATGATGCAGTAAATATAAAGGCACTGGACACAAAGATTTACAAGGTTCGGCACCAAAGGCCTACATCCTTGCCATGCTCCCTCAGCATGGATTCTCCCATTATAACTTGTTAGAATTACAATGGTCGATACAGCTTCCCACTGTATCTCTCCTGAGTCCCACAGGAGGGTCTTTATACTGTGTCCCACAGTGTTACAAGAGTCCCACTGGCCTGCTCCAGAATCCCACTGAAGACTTCTTCTCCCTGAGTCCCATAGGGTCTTCTCTTGGCTCCTCGAGTCGCACGAGTAGCTCTTCTTCACTTTAAGGTCTTCTTCAAGTATCCTCAGCAGTCTGGGATAAAGACTGCTGGCCTTGCTCTGTACCTCTGATCACTTGTGATGATCAGGGTCTTCTCAATCTACTGAAAACTCAGACAACCAATTTCTTTAACTTCAGTCTGGCTCAGTCTCAGTTCACTTCAACATCATGCACTGAATGCATGGCATCACAATATCTTCAAGATCTTCTGGACTTGGTCAGCTCAAATGCACACGACCTGATTTAGCTTTGTTCACGTGCGCACGTGCATGCTTGCAAGCATACACTTCTCCTATCCTCTTCTTGGTGCAGTAGACCCACAAAGGGTGTAATCAATTATAGCACACACCTTCTCCCTTCTTCACACTTTGTTCTTTTTGTTTACACACTCACTAATGTGTTGTTCTTTAGTGTGGGTCTTATTCTTCTTCAAAGTGTGCACATTACTTTGTACACACTAAGGTTCGGCCACTTCTTGTCTAGCACACACAACTTGTTTCTTCCTCTTGCACACACACACAATATGTGTTCTTCTTTGTTGTGGTCTTCACTTGGTGCACACAAGGCACTAAGGTTCGGCCTTTTTATTCCTTTCCACACACACCACTAAGGTAAGTCTTTAGCCTTCCTCCTTCACTTTGCACACACACAAAATGTTCTTTGTTCTTCAAAGTGTGCACCCCACAAGGGATACGGCCTACTTCACTTGCACACACTAAGTGTGTTCTTCAATTGTTCCTTCACACAAAGTGTGCCCTCGGCCTTGCTCTCTCACTTCCACAAACAACCAAGCCTCGGGTTCTTCCACACTTAGCACACAACCCGTAGGTATGTAATGCACTCCATCTTCATGTTGCACTAAGCACACACTGCCTTCTTCTCTTTTTGCATGCAACCAACCCGTAGGTATTCTTCCTTCACTTGGCACACAAGCACAAAGGCTCGGGTCTTCCACCTTCAAAGTAGGCGCGCAAGTGCATGATGAGCCGCGGCCTCCTCTTCTTCAACAAAGCACAAGGCACACTTGGTGCACAAGGCAGCTTGCAAGTGCACAAGGCCTCTAGGGCGCGCAAGCCTCGGGTGCAAGGCACCGCGGGCGCGCAAGTGCTACCGCGCAGGGGGCACGGTGCACAGAGGGGGCGCACAACTTTGTGCTGCCCAAACTCCTTCCTGTCGCGCAAAGGATAGCGCACAAGGGACTCCTCCTCCTCCTTCTTCTTGTCGCGCAAAGATGTTACGCGCAAGGAACTCAGCCACGCAAGTTTACTTGCGCGAGGCTTCAACTTCGCGAGGCAGAGAGATGCGCTCACGGGACTTCAAAAATTCAGAGCATCAGCCAACTTCACAGAGGGCTCGGCCTCATTTTTATAGGCAGAGGCTGCCTCAGATTATCCGCGTGCAAATAACTCAAATTCCCGAAGTTTTCGGGTTTTCAAGATTCGGTGAAATCTTGTTTTCTTTCCTCTGTTTCAACGCGGGTTCTTTTTCTTTCTGTTTCTCCTCGTGCATGTGATTCATAACGCATGCACAGCCTTCGGTTTTGGCCATCCCATGCAAAACACGAATACCCCGATGCCTCGGCAACTCCGTTTGCCTCGGCCTCATTCGAAATTCTCCATACATTGCATGCATGTATATTTTTAAGCATGGTTCGGTTCGTTATGGCCAGAAGAGCATCAGGGTGGCTTTACTTCGATCAGCGGTGGCCGGGAGCTCGAAATCCATCTTCGGGAGGCCTCTGGTTCGAAGGAGGTACGCGGGAGGCTTCGGCTCGAGCTCGAGGAGGAAGACGGATTCGCAGCCGTTGGATCGGCGATTCAATTGATCTCGGACGGCCTGGATCAGATCATCTCGCCGCGGATGGATCGTGCGGCGCAGATCAAGCGCGCGATGGCTCGGACGGCCAGGATCTCTTCCGCGGGAAAATCCCGCGTCCCACATCGAAACGCCGCCCAGTTTTCTCGCGGCTTATTACCCTGGCTCTCACCGCTACTCGCCAGTTGAATCCTCTCCCTCCACGGTGCCGCCCCGCACCGTGTTCTCCCTGCGGGCGCGCTCTGCGCCCACTCTCTGCTCCTGCGGGCGCGCTCCTAGCGCCCACTATGCTCCTCCGGCGCGCGGGTTTCACCACCGCGTGCCCTCGGGGGCTTATACACGGCCCCCTGCGCTCCTCCGGGCGTGCCCCAGCGCCTCTGTGGTGTCTGCGGGTGCGCCCCTGCCGCCCTGAGCTCGCCCCACGGGTTCCCCCTTGGGCGTGGCGCCTTAGGCCCACATGAGCCTTGGGGTTGAACCCACAAGGTGCTCACGGGCTGGCCATATTTTTTGGCAAAGTAACAAATAGGACTTTGTCAAAAACAAAGTCCTCCATGAAAAATACCGATTCTAAATGCCAAATGCCTCCTCCTCTTCTTCTAAGCCATTCTTTCCATTTCTTCTTCATCCTTCTTCCACAAACATCCTCAACTCCTTTCAATCATGTATTCTAGACTTATGAGACATTTGTAGAAGGTTCTTCATCAGCCGAATCACTTGATCAATTATTTCTTCTTCATTAGAATTCCTTCATTCTTCTTCAACATTTATTCATCACTTTGTAATGGAATTCACGAAGGGTCTTCATCTTCAACTGAGCTCCTGAATCACTTAAATTCTTCAATGTGCTTCATTGATCTAATCAGAGATCAATTGGATCAACTTCAAATTCACATGCACTAAGTGATAGTGCATGGACTTCATTAATGCACATCATCCACTTAGTAGTTGTGGATGGAACTGCTTTCAACTCCTCATGCATTGTCACTACAATGCATGGTCTTCTAATCATGTTGTGACTTTGTATCATCAGGATACAAGTTCTATGAACTTATAGAGCAGCTCAACAATCGTCAGATTTTACTAGAGAATGTTTCAACCACATCTCATATGCCACTTAGTGAATCTCCTAAGTGACATGCCTCTTAGTACTATGGTCATTCTCCATTCCTCACCAACACCATCACAACCTTTGGCATTCACATATTGACATTCCCTGACTTCCATTCATTCCAAGACAACTTCATGCCTCATTGACAACAAATGCAACACAATGCACTTCAACATGTAATGTACAAATTATTAATAAATATAATTAATTATAAAAATATATATAATTTTATTATTTCCCCAGTCAATAAAATAGATTTAATAATAGAAAATCGTATATTGAAATGGTATACGATTTAGGAAAAACACATATCCATGATTTAAATAATATGGATACATTAGATAAATGTAATTTTCAATGAAACATGATAACCAAAAGGTGATTTTTTCAAGAAACGTTAAATGAAAAAAATTATTACAAGGTAATAGTTGAACAACAATTAATCAGAAATATTGGTTTTGTAGTAAAAATAAATACCTTTTTTGTAAAATGGAAGAAAAATAAAAAAAATTTATAAATTTTTTAACATTTCAAAAGCACGAAAATATTTTAAAATAATCTAAAATAGAATAAAATGGTCATGGTGGGGGTGAATATATTAACACCAAATAGGTTATTAATAAATATTCCCCATTATTTTTATAATTAAATTATAAAATCACCCTTTTCAAAAACAATGGAAATATTCATTTAAAATTATTTCAAAAGTATAAGATAATTTAAAATCTTCTTAATAAAGTATTTGAGTAAATAAATTACCTTTTTTAAAATAATTTTGAAAAATATAGGCATATAAGAAAATTATACCAGAACAAAATGGAAATAAGATCGACATTATTTTAAAATTTTCCTTAATTGATTCATGACCGGAATTGATGAAAAGATTGAATAAAATTTAAAGTCACCATAAATATAAATATTATACGGAAATATATTGAATTAATGAATGATATATTTTATGAATCATTTTATGAAAATAAGAGAACTCCCAATAAAAGAGACTAAAACATATATTCCTACTACTTTGGTAACATTACAATTTTGACCCCTAGAAATAGATATTATAATTTAATCATTTATACTAATTCAGAAGTATATATTTATGTTAAATAAATTAAAGGCACAATATATTTTCCCCATAAATATAAATTGGTTCATAATAATAAATATCTCTCAATGTAGTAGTAATTGTGAGGAAATCCCTTACCTCAACATCATTTTGTTTCATAAATGATGTTAACCTAAAAAATAATAATTTTATATTTAGTATCACTATATTACAGAACCATATTATTTTCATTAATATCATATATCATCCATATATATTGTCTTATCACTCATTTGGTATATATCTTTTATTACTTTCATTATTTTGGTTGTTAACAACTTCATTATTCATGAGATTTTGGGGTTAGTGGTTATGGTCATTATACATTGATTGTGGTTCCCTCATCTTAAAAAAGTTAATAATTTTTCATTTTAATTAAATATATACCTTATTTCATTCATAAAAAGTGGAGATAAAAAAATTAATTCCACTATTTGTGGAGTGTGTAATTCATATGTACACCTAAACAATGGTTTCAATTATCAAAGGATTGATCAAAAGAATGGTAAATAATAATTAGCCACTAAATAATAAGTATTATGTAACATATATCATATATATTCATTAAATTTATTCTTATTAACATTCATGTATTGTGGAAATGAAATACAAATCACATCATGTTGTGGAGGTAGTGGTTCACACGTACGTTTGAGCAGTGTTATACTTTTCCAACGAAATGTAGTTTATAGAGGTAGTTATTATATTTTAATCATAGAATAATAATTATGTCATAAATATCAGATATATTTTTTAATTACATATTTATTACCATCCATGAAAAATTGTGATTAAAGAAGAATTACACCACCATGTGGAGAAGACAATCCATATGTATTCATTAGCGATGTTTTATATTTTCATAATATAGAAAAGGAATAGAAAAATATTTTTTGATAATTATAATATCATATCATTTAATTGATAAGTTTATAGTTATTATTTTATAATGGATATGACACATTAAGATGATGCTGGAGAAGAAATATACATAATATTGTGGATAATGACAATCACCTCTTCTTCTGTGGACATCTTTTAGATCCCTTGTTATGAAGAGCAGGAATGGTAGTTTAAGGATACCAAAACATCTAATTCATAAATAAATATTTATATAATAGATTAATTCGGGGAATTACCTTTTGAAAAATTTTATAAGGTGTGAGGAAGAGGGGAGAAGACATTTTCTTATATAGGTGAAGGGAGGGGTACACTTGGAATTACTTAAAATATGAAGTTAATATAAATTATTTATCAGAAATTAATTCTCAAAATTAATATAATTTGGACACATAATGTTTTAGGGCTTAAATACTCCAATATAAAAACAATTAAAACATTTAGATGATGTTGTTATCCAGATCTATTTGTTTCAACCCCCAATTAGTAATTTTTACAATTACTATAATATAAATGGTGTTTCCTCTATTGGGGTAATGATTGTCACTATAACAGGAAAAGTGGAAAACAAATGGGTCATGGTTGATATTATAAATTATATCAAATTCACTTTAGTGAATAATTTGTTTTTTAATTTTAAATCATTTACTAAAATATTACTTATTATAAATTATCACTATGTTATTTTCGATACTATTAATTTTATTTGACATTAAATATATCATGAAAAAGGTAAAAGTCAAATATATTCCATAGAAACATACCTATCATTTTATATCCATATATAAAATTCATGAGAAACTATAATTAATATTAAAAAATTACTTTTTGAGTTTTTTTAATATCATTTATTTTATTTTTCAAATAATTGAACAAATAATATTCGGGTGTTACATAAGAATTTATGTTATCGATTTCATCACTAAAAATTGAAAATAAATTATCATGATAAAACATGATGTATCTCTAATGTATAATATTTATAATTATATAGAAGTTGTTTTTATCCATATCATGAAATACTATACATATTAAAAGTAAGAGAGTTGAATTTTTTACATTAGTTTTACATAAAATAATATAACTTTTATAATAAAATGAATATAGATATAAATTTACATGTTTTAATAATAAATAGTAATGAATGAAATAAAATTATCCAATAAAATAAAAACAACACTTATAGAGATTTCTAGGCCTTATCACAGTATTTTTAACCATAATTACCTAATTTACCATTACTAAGGTAGTGAATATTTATTAGGATTACGATTCATAATGACCAAAACTAAAATGGAATTTTTTATCAAATTCTATACACATGATTGAAAATATATAATTCTTTATATGAAATTAAAATACTATATTTTTTTTTCAAATTCAATTAAAAATAATCTAAAAAATGTGTTGGAAACCAATTTTATAAAAAAATGAATTTAATGCAAAAAAATTGAATTATATTATAACATGTAAAATATTGATCCAAATTTAAATCAAATGGAAATTATATCACCATAACGAAAAAAACACATTATATTGAGTATTTTATATTATTTTATTTAATCTGTAGGAATGACAGTTATACAAATATTATAATTTTTAACAATTCACAAAATATATATCTTTAGAAAAATACAAAATATTCATTATATGATAATAAAAAGTAGATATTTTAGAGAATGATAAAATAATCTCACAATAATATTTTAATAGGTTGTCTCAGTTTTTTAAAACTCCATTTTTCATGTAGTTTACTAAATCAATGAAATTAGATTTTTTAAAGATTAATATATATCATAAAATATCAGTGTGTAATATTGTATCATTTTTCTAAGAATTTACCCTTGAAATTCCAATATAATAGCACAAAAAAGTGAGGATTCTTCTATATCATCCCATATTCACGTTACTACATAGCTTCCTCAATTTTATGATTTCACTACCAAACATTAACCAGATCAGGGGACTTTTTTCATTGCACATTATCTCTATGATCTAGAATATCCATATGTTGTCCCTCATATGAAATATCCTACTAAAGAGGTAAAAACTCAATGTTTAACAAAATTTATAGATGAAGAATAAAATTTATTAGGATAAAAACATATAACTCATTGTGATCATTATATTAATTAGTTAGAAGAACCAACCGATATGAAACATTCCAAATACGATCAATAATTTAAAAGGGATTGATATATGTAGGGATATACATTTCATTTTTTCAAAACTAAAGATTCTTTAAATCAAGATATATTTATTGAAATTTCATTTCACCAACATATAACTCTTGATCTAATTGATTATTATAAGTATAACAATTTTGTAGACTTTTAGATTCCATTATGTGGTGTTTAATGGATCCATTTTTCTCATATATTTCTATTGCAAGATTAGGTCCTAACATATTTCTGTTATAAACATCATCCAAAAATGTTGGATTAATTCACTTAATTACCATTAATTATTCATAAGAATCCATATGAATTCTCTTGTAAAATCTATTTTCTATTAAAACTATTGAAAAGTAAGGTTTTAATCCCAATATACAGTTAAATCCATTGGGGAAGCTCTGAGCATGTCTTATATAGAGTGAATTGTCCAATTAGATAGTACATATTTTTTATGAAGATAAGTTGTACAGAAATGAAACTCTTTATCAAAATCCTACTAAAGACTTCCCAAGATCATATATGTAATCCATAGATCTCAATCTAGTATAATTAAAACTAGAACTCCATTCCATGTCACATCCTCCATAATTTATAAATGAGTGGACTATTCAAGTGATAAATCATATCTAATAGATACAAAATGTGTTGATTTCATAATATGATAATGTACAACTCAAATTTTATTATACCATTTAGCTGTTTTGGGGAGTCGAATATGAATTCCAAGGTAAATATTTCCAATTTCAATTCTAGTATGGGTAATGGTTGTAGAATCCCCTTAGACATTTGTCTCTCACACTAAAACTGATGATTAAGTAGAAATCCGGATACGTATTCCAAAATATTCATTTTCTTCTTAACCCACAAGAAATGATCTTTTATATCACTATACATATTAATAATTATGTGTCGATTAATGAATTATTAGTTGTGATCTTCATCCAACAACTCATTCTTTAAATTTTATTTTGAAGGGATGCATTCTCAGATCAAAAATCATTCCATTATATCATGAACATTGGTGAACTTATTAATATTCCCCCACATTATTCAATAATTTAAAATCTTTTATCTACACCCTCTTATTCCTATCATGCATAAATGGTTAAAAATATATCATAAAATGATAATATGTGTCTCATTTTCTCATTATTTAATGATCCAACATCTAAAAATAAAAAATAGTTGACTCTCTTTTATTCCACATCACAGAAAAAATTAAATTATCGTTTCAAATCACATCATTATGCATTGTGTATACATTCATAGGGTGTTAATATATTGAGTAATCATACTATTTTATCACATCTATTCATCTTTTCTAACACATATTAAACAATTTATTTTTTAATACATATGCCCTGATTTTATGATCATTATATTTATCATGCATTCCACCTTACATGTAATTTATACAAACAATCAATGAAAAATTTACCTACAGCAACTCCAAATAATGATTCAGGTGATTTTAAGATGAATTTTCAATTGCTGACAGGTGCAAGAAATTACCAAGTCATTCTACATGAAGAATCATCACAATAACTTCTCGGATGAATCACCATATATCAAAAAACCTTTTTCATTATAAGGAAGTGTAATCAATGGACCTCTAACCAATATAATCATGACTTCATTGATACACTCCCCAAATTCATATTTCCTCAAGAATTTATCTCCATTGTATGTGAACATTATTAATACATTAGATATTTGTTATAAATATAACCCTTGGCATTAGTATTATGAATCCATAACAAGACAAAATTGGATCTCGATGACCGTGTTTGTTCTAGGCCATCACTAAATAACATTAGTCACTAAAGGGTCCACCAATATAACTTCTATTTAAATTATATGACCCGATAATGATAATATTTTTATCTAAAATTTACATATTTTAAATTTGTAAATTAGATTTTCCTTCTCTGTGGCCATCATCACAATTCACAAATGGTCTAAATTGTTATATTTAACCATTATATATTTTTTAATATAACCTATAATGACTAAAAAATATTGATCATGGTAATATTAAAAGACATTATTCAGTAAATTCAAGAAGTTATTAAGATTATTTTTAAGAAAAAAGGAATTACAAAAAATTCATAAGGACGCTATATCATACTGTAGGATATCTCAAATATATCCTATTTTTTGACCCTTAGCTAATTATATCCATATCAAATATAAATAAATGAATATATTTACCACCTCATAATAGAACAAACAAATAATCACTACGGTGTATATGATACTTTTTTTAATATTGGTATTGTTATGTACAAAATAATCAAGGGAAAACACATTGAACCATATTTATTCTCAAAAAAAGAACAGTTTACCCCCATGGTGTAGAATACAGATAAATGAATCCCTTATGTAGAGTCTATTATATTTGATTATTCAATTCTAATAACTCAATCTAGGGAATTCTATATAGAATCATTAAAATAGGTTTATCCACTAGTATGAGTTCAATTGAAAACTCTAAATCACAATTTAATGGAATACTAGGAAACTATTTTGGAGAGGAATTATTTAATATTTATACGGTAGTAATATCATCAATGTTTAGTTTATCCCTAACCATCATATATGAATATACCTCATGTGATGGTATAAAAACACATATTATTGATGTAATCTTCATTTGAAGATAATTTTCATCCTCACTACAAGATAATATCATTGGTTGAATAAAATGTTGTTATATCATCCAAAATAAAAGAATGCCATTTTATGGGATATATGACACTTCTCATCATCCAATGGATTAGTATTTATTCAAAAACATGAATGTTTTCTAGAATGAGGTGATCTAGTATAAGAAAATCAAACTAGGAAACAAAAACATTAATAATATGTACAACATTATTCACCATAACCCGATTTATTTTCCCTAATATGGACATTATATATTCAGTTATGATAATATCAATATTAGATTACACTTCAGGTAAATACCTACATTGACTATGAGTTTTCATTCCCTTTTATCCATTAGGATCCATCTTTATATAATGGAACACACTAAGATATCTGATAATCATCACGAAATATTGACACCTAAAATAAATATCACTATAACTATTAAAGTTATCAAATAGTACTAGGGGTTATAATAATTCTCATTTTACATATGTTTAGATAAAATATTATTCCCAAAATTTATACTAAACATTCTGTGATACTAATTATAGTAACTCAAACTCTTGGAACCTAGTGTCATTTTATAATTTATTAAATTTACATAAAAAACAAGGTGTCACATAACAATGGATTGATCAACATCGTACTCTTGAATAACCACATAAAATTATTTTTCCCAAAAAACATTGGAAATATAATATATAAAATATATAAAATAGTTTCATATATTTGATATTATTTATAATATCATTTTAATAATATATAGAGCAGAATAAAAATAGAGGATGATATTAGATTCTTAATAATAGTTACATATAATAGAATTTACCATGGGTAAATAAGTCATAATATATATAGAAATGTAAATAACTAGAAAATCATTCCATGTTATGAAAACATTATCAAAAATGTGTCCATAGATGATTTAAATTTAATAATATCTAGAATAATAATAAATAAGTTCCCAATGAAGGAAATTCTATAATTTCGGACCTCATGATACTATAAATCATTTTACCTTCATGATAATGGCCTTTTGTAGAAATAGTTTAAATGATGGGTAACTATACACTAGAAACCCATTTAATAATTTTTTCAAACAGGTTTTTTTATAAGACATATAGATGAATCAAGGGGATATATATAACCTCAACCCACACATCACTGCACGTAAAATTAACTACTAATATATTACATGATCAATTTAATTAATAAATATTATGCCTTTTAAGAAAATATATATTTCTAGTAAATAATAAGAAATATTACTATTTCACTTTCTAATCAAATAGATTTCATAATAAAACAACATATGTATATATGGTATATGATTTAAGAAATAAGAAAATCCAAAAAATTGGAAATAATTTTTTTTAATAGATTTCTAATTCTTATTGAAATATGATGATACTAATATGATTGTTTCAAGATACATTTAATGATGACAAAATTAATAAGAATGAAAATTTTCCTTTAAATAATTAGAAATATCGGTTTTGTAGTAAATAAATGAGTCTTGAAAAATGAAAAAACATAATAATATTATGTTTAATTAAAATGTATTATAATTATGAGAATATAATACTTTTAGAATAATAAAATATATAATAAAATTGTTCTTGTGTTAAGAAACTCATTTTACATCGTATAAGTTAAAACTAAATATATCTTTTTCATTTAGTAAAGAATTTTGAAAAATATTTTGTTCAGAAAAAATTACAAATATTACTTCTAAATTTTATAAAAATTAAAAGGTAACATAATATTCCATCTATAAATCATTTGGTTAAATAAAAATTAATTTTGTAAAACAATTCTGAATAATATCAACAGTGAAAAAAAATGTATATAATCAAAAGTGAAATAAGATCAAAATATTTTAACATTTATTTGATTAATTCATGTTACAAAGAAAGAAAAATATTAAAAAAATATGGAAACCCAAAAAAATTAATTATTATAGGAAAAAATATATTTCTTATGAAGGATTTATTTTAATATTCTTTCAACAAATATAACATCAATGAAAAAATTTGATTGTCAGAAAAAATCATACATCTTCGATAACATTAAATTTTAATCCCCTTTAAAGATAAAACATTATTTTAAACATTAATTACAATGATTAAAAATATATTCTCGTTAGATACATAAATGTTTTTGTATATATACCACATTAAATAAAAAGTTTTATAATACATGATATTTCTCAATATAGTATAAATTGAAATGAAATCCCACACAACAAGTATGAATTTCAAAATAAAGTCTTTTAAAATTATATATCAACTTTATAATAATTATATATCATATACAAGAACAATATAGAAATATATATATCATATATTATCCATTAATAATATATTATCTCAATTTTGATAGTAATTTATTATTATATTCATTTTTTCTTGTGCTCATTGTAACATTTTTCACGAGAATCTACTTCATTAGTTCTGATCATTGAACATTCATTATGGTTCCATAATCTCCATTATTTTACACATGAAATTAAATCATTAAATTTATATTTATATTCATCTATAAAATTTAGTTTTGGATAAATGAATTCTATCATTCAAGTAGATGGTAGGATGTACGTATTCATGAGCGTTACTACCAATTTTAGAAGGTTGGGAGAATAGAAAGGTAAATGATAATTCAGATTTTTCAAATAATTATTACATAATATATATATATATATATTAAATATATTAATTAAATTTATCTTTATTAATATCCATTTAAATTTTAAATTTAAAACGAATCACATAACTTCATGGAAGTGGTATTCTAGATATACACATGAGGGAAATGATCATTCTCTAATGGATTTGAGTAAAAATATAGGTTTTATATTATAATTAAATAATAATAATTGTTTAATAAATATAATATTTATTTTTTTATTCCCTATTTATAACCATCCAAGTGATGACATTAATAAAAATAAATTACACCACTACATGGAGAGGAGAAGTCTTCCATACACACGAGTGATGTTTTAAATTTACATAAGATTGAAAAAATATGGTAAGTGATTTAAATGTAAAAAATAATAAAAAATAAGTATATTAATGAAAATAAATTTATTTTATTATGATGGTTCTCATATATTAAAATTAAGTATGAGAAGAAATAATCATTAGAGTCAGTAAATATGATAACCTCTTCATCGGTTGATTAATTTTTAATACATTATTGAGGACCCATGGAATGGTATTTTAAATAGACCAAAACCTATAATTCATTGATAGGGAAGCAGAGAAGATAATTTTTAATGGGTTTTTCAAGATAGAGTTACCCAAATGTGTGAGTAATTGGTGAATGTTCCTTCCCTTATATTACAGACACTAGTGTTATTCATTGAAGTACACAAAATATTTAATTAATAAAAATTAATTTTCAATGAAAAATGTGTCCAAATTGATTGAATTTCAATATAATAAGGTGATTCTTCCAAATAATCTTGTACAATTTTATTTGACTATTTTAGTCTTTTAACATTTATCTATATGTTTTATCCTCTTGTAAACCCTTTTGACAATTGTACTGATATCAACATTTTTACTAATTTGAGGTCAACAAGCATTCTATAAAAGGAAATGATAAACATAAATATATAATATTCTTATTTTCAACAATATTATATTAAATTAGATGAATATTTTACTTTTAAAAATTGTAAATTAATTCAAAAAATATTATTTTTTATAAAATATCTTTAATTTCTTATTTAACTCTATTTATTTAATTATGAATAAAAAATAAAGATAAATATTTTATTTGAATATAATCAATTATAATATCCCTAAAATGTCGTAAAATCTTTTAAATTCATGGGAAAGAACAACTACTCAAAAAAGATTTAATTTTATTGTTTTTCAAATTCAATTATATTTCATTTGTTAATTGAATAAATATTATTACAACATTTCAAAAGGATTTATGGTAGTTAATTAATCAATAAAATGAATAAAAAATTACAATGATAAAAAATGTATCTCTTAGTTAAAAGTTTGGAATGAAACAGAAGTTTTTTATCCATGTCACAAAATACTATAGCTATAAAAAGCAATAGAGTGACATTTTTTTCATACATCTAGATAAAAAAATTTAAAATATATAATTAAAGTAATGTGTTATAAAATATAATTTATTTTAAATATTTACAAATAAAGGTTGAAAAACATATCCAATAAAGAAAATTAAGGTATCTTTAAGCCTTTATAACAATATGTGAAGAATTAGTTACATTATTTACCCAATCTGAGGTGACAAATATTTAATATGGTGACTATTTACAATAAAAAAATAAAAGGCACCTTGTTAAAAAAAGTTAACATCATAATAAATGTAAATATAATATTCTTTCAAATTCATGTCCTATATTTTCATGAAATTAATTAATAAAAAACCTTGCAAAATGTGATGAAATGCAATTTTCCAAAAAATGTGATTTTTGTCTAAAAAATGAATTAAAACAAATTCATATAAAATTATGATCCTAATTTATGTAAATTGAATAACATGTAACATTAATAGAATATAAAAAATATATTTAAGCTTTTAAATTACATGATTTAGTAGGAAGTAAAGAAAATTTTAATAAAATCATAATTTTAAACTATTCACTAAATAATAAATCTTTATAGAAAAATTTTGAAAATTCAACTTAAAATAATTTTGACTGATAATTCAAAAATTGATAAAATTATATCATAATAAATATTAAATTATTTTTTAATATTCATTTAAACTTTATAATTCATGTAAATATTTTGTCAAATAAATTAGATTTATTTAAAAAGGAATATATATCATCAAATCCTAGCATCTTGCAGTCATAGTCTAATGTATAGCTTCATTTACAACATGGAAATATGATTTTCACTTGTACTATATTTCTAAATAGTACAATTAGAATAATTATATGTCTATATGATATTAGAAGTAATGAAATTCACCTTTTTACCATGTACTATTTTTAATTCTAGCTGTATGTATGACACAAAGTGGGAATTCATGACAAATACAGCTATCCAAGACACCCCATCAAAGTATGTTATCTATAAAACATAGATTATGATAAACCAATAAGTTTATAATGTTTTCAAAATTAGAAACAAGTGAGAGAATTTAGTTAACATATCCACAAAAATTTCATAGTGTATCACTACCACAATATTTCTTCAACAGCCTCACAACCAAGTCCATAGTCATTCATCATACATCTACTCGGTGATGGGTAGTAGCCTAAAAGGTATAATGTGCCACTGGTTCATATACATCAACTACACACATATGTATCACTATGTAATCTAACACTGTCTATACACTTATTTATCCAAGTCCATAAATACCTCTAAAAAATGTCATTGTACATGAAATTAAACACTATTTTTGTGAACCGCCATGGGGATTTTGAGTACCTCAATAGCTCCTCATGAAATATCATAGGGAACAAAAAATAATCACATATATAATGAAAATTTTCAGAATCAAGAGACCAATATTGCGGTGCCTCCCCACCATATACATTTATCCCTTATGAATAAAGAGTCCAAATCTGGTAGGTAACCCTACTTCTCCATAATGAAGAGTGATGGAGTAAAAAGTATTATAAGGGTTACTATTCCCGAATGCTTTTGAACATTAAGATTTAAATTAGAAAATATATCCATAATAAACCCATCACTACTCATCCCATGTATCATTATATTTTTGGTCATCATATATAGAATATCAGTAACAATAGTACCATTTCTGGGGGTATATTCTAGATCTATGTCAAAATGTTATAGATAATCAGAATAAATTTTTTGTCATCTAATGAAGTATTTATGTGTTAAACTATTACTCAACCTCTTGTAACAAGTATATACCAAAAAAATGAAAAAAACATATTTTAGTCAAAATATTATTGTGTGAACAAATATTTCAATCTTCAGATCCAATGGTAAGTAGTTCAACTCACATAGACACAATTTCATGGACACATAAGTTACCACATGAACCTCTTCTATAAATGTACATAAAATTTGATTCTTCATACATAAAATTACATTATATACCCATTTTATATATCCTATTAGTTCAGAATCAGTGAAGTTATTAGTCTCCCATTCTTATCTTAAAAGTACCTCTCACAAGAATCTATCTAGAGAAACTGGACTCCATTCTTGATAAGACATGTTATCAGAAAATCATGGTAGAATAAGTGTTGAATGTACCTTTGGTATTAACTATACAATGGAAGAAATATAATTATCTATAAAACCATCATCCTCCCCTCTAAACAAATTGCATCTATGTTGAATGGGAAATCTAACAACTCCCATAACCATGATGGGTTAGAGAGAATGTTGTTGTGGGATTACATTATAAAAGTAGGTGGTCCCTTGGTTTCTTACCAATTATTCATCATAATGAATGTTCGTTTAACAGATAGAAGGTATGACATGTATATCCATTTTTGGGGTATTCTTCCTAATCCATGACTCTTATATAAATTTTATATATATTTTTGAATCCTTCCCAATAATCATTATAAGAATTTCTACCAATGTTCTAATGATCTTGTTAAATCAGTGTAGACATGTGAATATCATTTTTAGTCCAGTTTCACTGAATTGTTCATAGAACTTAATGATTATTTAGTTTAAATATTTAATAAATGGGAACTATGGTGTTTATTTCTATCAATTGAGGTAGTTATTGTTGTAGAGTATGGATTGGACCTCGGTGGTGCTTCTTATGTATCCATTTGAAGGGAATCAAAAACATGTTCAAATCCAAATAATAATAAATTACATAAATTTTATGTTTTGATGATGAAGATCACATCCAAGTACATTAGAATCATATGTAATGGTTGACTTGGGTAAATGTGTCAAGAGAAGGTTTGTGTGGAACTTACAAATCAATATCTCGTTCAGTTTTTCTTATATATGGGTATCAGGATTTAGTAAGTTATAGTTGGTAATTATACCTAATGTGAAACATTTTTTCACTTAATTATTTTAATCTATATGGATATCTACTGATAATCAAATGATAGATGATGGATCATCCCAAAATCATTACTAGAGGCATACCTAGCTGGTCTCTAAAGGCATATCTGGTTTATATCCAACTAAAAATAACTCAATTTTTCTTCATCAACAAATGTAAGTCCTATTTTTTTACATAAGGGGTCCTAGGAACAACACCTATGATATGGTTGATCAAGATCCGCTCAATACCATACCTTAATAAAAATTCTTGGTCAATCCTATGATCATCATATGGTTATACATACCCATGATATAAGAGGTAACTAAATGATGCTGGTTTATTCACCATGATTATTTCCCTACTATAGGGAAAATGTGGAATGATTTTTTTATATTTTAGTCAATTATTTAATATGTGTGTAGAGGTTATTTTTCTTAATGTATTGGTTTGGTCTCATATAGGGGCATTGGATGTCATTCTTACAGAATCCATCCTTATTTAGTTGATTATTTTTAAATTATCCTTAATCCTCTATAGCATATTTCAATGGTGTTAAAAATACGAGAACATGATTAAAGCATGTTAATAAAAACATTTAAAAATACTTTTGAATATTCAATCACTTCCATATGAGTTTATTTAAAGTCCATGATTTTTTTTATTTTGTTTAAGGAATACAAGTATTGAAGATGTTTTCAGTTGATGTGAAATTATTTTAAGATCATGAAAAATAAATAAATCTAATAATGATTTGTGGAAAAATTTGTTAATGGGAATTTATATGTTGTATACTTATTATTATTCTAATAATTTTTTGGTTCATTCTAAATATAATTGTCCTTCCCCAAGAAATCCATGATTATATATCAATTGCTAATGAGGGAGAAATTATCAACACACGGGGAGAATCCAATAAAACATGACTAAGACTAAACTACTATATCGGTAGGATATAGTGTTCATGGGTGGGTGTGAAGTAGGTGCATAGTATAGGTGGTGTGGTGAACATTGTAAACCTGTGGGAGTAGTGTTCTATGGAAAACTCGATTACACACATTGAGTCTGAAGGAACGCCATTTCATAGAAAAAGCTTTTTTATCCATATAACTGTTAAATGCAGGTATATGGAAGCATTTAAAAAATAATAGCACATTTAATATGAACATAATGCACTAATTTCATGATCAAGCCACATCAGTAACTCGATCATGCTGAGGAGTATCATCCTCCTTTTGATCCCTCTATACATAATCTCTTTGATTCAACACATGAATAAATTATATCGACCATTCCAAGAAGGAGCATCCATTACGCAAACACTCGAATTGATAATGATCAGTGAATGGAATAGACTTTTCTAGAAGTATCTACTTCATGCCAAAACATGGATTTAATTTTCAGCATTTTTTATAGGAAATTCCCACTTCAATCAACCATATTAATTGATGAGAATATAACACATGGATTGTTATTCGATGTGAAATCATGAGCAATACAGAAAAAATTATGTGAATAGGTAAATATCACGAAAATGATTTATGAGAAAACTACCACATAAGTTTTTATGATGATACTATAATTTTTTTGATCTTCCAATCAAATGAGTTCCTCTATTTGATTATTGAGTAGGAAGTTGATTTTTTGTAAAAAAATGAACTCCATGTAAAGTAGAGAATATGAAATAAGGAATTTCATTAAATTAAATGAGTTGAGGAAGATAATAAAGTGATTAATAATATTATTCATATTAAATAATAAATTCCATATAATAAACTTAAAACATCTATACATGCTTGAATTATTTATGGATATACAATATCTTATATGTTTACCGTATCTCCAGCATCTACATCTTTATGTGCTCTTCTAGTAGACCATGATTTTATCCAATCTATGAAATGAAGTAAAATCATGTAATATGAATGAGGTAATTTTCATATAATCATATGTATATGTAGTTGCACATGAATTAATGTGGATCAAATTTAAAATGGAAGGAATTGATGTTCAGGAACCTAACAATTACATTCAAGTATTAAATATGAGGTTTGGTATAAATTCACAACAATAATAAATGGGTTGTTTTTCATAATTTACCAGGTTAAAAATATTTCCAAATGAATAATAAAATATTTTAGATTAATCACAATAGAAAAATAATAACCATTGAAAATTGAATTTTAATGAGATTTGTTAAGCATGAAATACTACCAATAGTATGGATGAATAATTATTGAATGATTTGGAGAGTAATAATCATGGATTTTTTTGAAACGTTATTATGGTTTATTAATCATGAAATAATATCTATGATAATATGTTGTTGATTATAATTAGTGGTATTTGAATAATGTAATCAATGTGAAGAAGGAACAAGAGAGAATAACCTATTGTATATTTAAATGTTATTTTTTTATGATAAATTATTCATGGAAGTTCAACATCAAATAATATCAATAATAATTGACATAATTTCAGAGTGAATTTAAATATTATAATGGGGAAATTACCCAATATCAATGATAATAGTGTTTCCAAATTGATGGATATTTAAAATGATAATAATTAGGATCAAATTTTTTATTTTATTATAATGAAATAAATGATATACAGATGTGATGAAGTTTTTATGAGAAATATATCAATCTTTAATATTTTCCAAGATAATTTGGTGAATTATGATTCATTAGTGAATCGAAGAAGGAATGATTAGATACTAGGAATATCTAAAAGATATTTACCACAACATCCCTTGTATTTAGAGAAGAGAATTAAAATCATTCAAGATGTGAAAATAGTTTCAAGATTAACATACATGACTCTTATAGTTGTTCAATACCATAATGAATTATACTCAAACAAAACCAATCCAAAAGGATCAAGGAGTAAGACAATCATCTAGGAGTATGATCATATTTGTTGTTTTGGATCATCCCCAATGAAGATAATTGTATCAACTAATTGGCGTATGAAGTGGAGGAACATTGTGGGACTTCTTGTTGATCTAATGGGATTGTTTGTTAATGAAATAACTATTGGAAAAGAACCTTGAATCACATTCTCTAATAATTTTTTCATACTTTTAAAATATTTTTTTAATTAAATATAATTTTCACAACATTATTGACTGATATCTTTAGTTTGTAATATTTTCTATGATCAATATTGATTATGTATTATTATTCATTAATTAACTAATCATCACAATGGATTTTCTAATTTTTAATACAATGTTCTACAATATTATTTTTGTAACACCACAGGCTTCAACGGTACGCTTCTCTTTTAATAATAGAGTAGCGTGTGGTGTACGCAACTTCGAGATTCTAACATGCTGCGACCAATCAAAGTAGCCGTTATGAATAGTAATACCCACTATTTGAAATTTTATACATTTTATCTTTCAAAATAGAATTAATTTTTTTTTTCTTAATATCGGAATTATCCTAGGATGAAATTTTGGTACTTTTTGGATAACATTGATATTTTGATGAATAGTGAAAATTACTAAATATTTTTTAAAAAAACTTTTTTAATCAGTAGTGATAAATTATAAATTTGAGTTCTTTTAAAGTATATTTAGAATATATTTTTACCATTTAATACAATGTTTGTTATTGGAAATAATTTCACATTTAAACCGGACATAAACAAGTGTCAATCTATTGATAGGTATTATCTCTTAAAAACACGTTTTTTGTTTTGATAGTGGGAATAAATTGTAAATTAATTTCTGCCACTTATAAGTTTTGAATTTTAAATAATGGACAACATATTTGGAATCAGTATGTCTAAATTGTGTAAATAGGTATGTTTTATTTTTAGACATTTTGAATAATTATTTCGGTAAATATTTTATTTACCATGGTTAAGGGAAAATCCGGTAAATAAGGGTAAAAAATAATATTATAATAATAATAAATTACCCTAAAACGTGTCTTAACCCTATTGGTTGATAGTTGTCCGAACATGGACATCATTGGGTCGATTTGTTGTCCCAATGTATCCACTTGTATGTGATAATGACACTTTATATCAATTAAGTTATATTAAATACAAAAAGAACTTAAGCCAATATCTTTTAGAAAAAAAACATTACATAGGGTTATGTATGTTATATATTCGACTTTAAATATTTATTATAATGGTAAAAATATTTCCTACATAATGGTATTTTATTTAAAATCTTTATACATTAAATAATTTAATTTATTTATGACACAATGATGATTCGGTAATTACCTTATTAGTGAAATATTAAAATAATTGATATTATAAATACCTAAACAAATAAATTTAGACTTTTAATGAATTCCACTAATTTTATAGGATAATATGACTTGTAATTATTGCTTTAATTAACTTTATTCTAAGTAATCATGCTGTTATTATTTTCACAAAAATCAAATACGAAATAGTGTCAAAATTGACATAAAAGAGTATTCAAAACATATATTATATTATTAATTGATATTAAAATCCTAAATATCTAGGGTTCAGCCGAAGGACCTGTATCATGATATTTGTATCATTAATGGACCACTTTGGGGTCTCATGGAGGTATATAGTATATTTATTAACTATATAATATAAAAATACAATGTGACATGGTAAGGGTAAAACTAATTAACCAAGAGTTAAAACTAAAAGATAAGGTTAATATAATGACCCAAACCTGTCTAAAATATATTGGTTGAAGGATTTAGACCCATCCCCACCTTAGTCTTAAAATAATTCACCTTGGAGCCATTAGAAATCGAATTTTAATTTGTTATAAAATAATACTTTATGTTTTTCCTAATGTTCCCCTCCTCCCACTTATAAAAGGACACCACTTATAACCAATTTCTCACACCTCTCAAGCCTTTTGGCTCGTCCAAACTCTGCCCAATTAATATCCCTAAATACCTCTCCTCCTCTTAGAAGCCTTAACTTATGAAGAAGGCACATCAAGAGTCCTTTTTCATCAAACTAAAGGGAGTTACCCAAATTAAAGGTAACGATTTCTCTTAGCTTATTTTCTTTTATTTTACTTATCCAACCCCTAAACTCTTCTTATTATTTTCTTTTGTAACAAAACCAGTATCCTAAATATACTAGAATATTTTTATTATAAGTATTCGAACTACACTTACACACACCTCTATCTAACGGGTGAAGAACATAATGTTTCTTTGGATGGCAACCAAACACCTCACGAAGCGATGATTGTTCAATTATCTCCTATCACCTCCCATGGTGGCCATTATGATGGAACTATAATTAAATATTATTTTAATGATATTTATTTTATATATAAGATCCTTTAATTCCATTTTATATCATACCATTATTCGTTTCATGTTTTATATATATTCGATAATTTCATTTGAGGAAGTGCAGACTACCACCCCTCAAAGTGATATGACTCATTCATACCATACATGGAACGTATAAAGGATGGTTTTAAAGAAATTAAGTAACACATATAGGATAATATATTATACTGGAATAAAAATATACCTATTTATCATTTGGTTTTGATATCTTTTAAAATGAAAAATGAAATGGAAGTAGAGTTTGTGCGTACATACGGATTATCGTCTCCACGAACACGATGAGATTCATTTCCCCATCATATCCATTAAAGACTAATTATCATTTGATTATTAAAATTAATGTTTAATGACTTGATATCATTACGGATATGAATAATATACAACCTATCCATAATAAACACGGCTTACGTAATGAAGCATATAAAGGAAAACTAATTAGTTAACACTCGAAACGACGATAATACTAAAATATTATTAACAAAGCAAAATTAAAAGATCATACATGATATCATATTTATGAATATGATTATTTTATAATTTTATAACAGTGATTTAACTATTATATATAATGTTAACATACACACTACCAAAGAAAAGTACATGGTAAGGGTTTTTCATCTCACTCCTTATTCCCGTGAGAATCATGCCATATTGTCACTATTACCTTTTGTGAGGTGTATGTACTACCCATAATTGTATTATATGTGTTAAACACTTTAATTTATGTGTATTTACATATTAATTTTATGATACCTCTCTCATGGGTTGTATGTTTCGTATGTTAACCAATTGGTAAGGGTTTCTTTCACAATCTCTTCATTATCCGAGATTGTTTATACGTAATTATCTATTGGGAACTCTTTATCATCCACCTCCTTGTTTCTTAAAAATGTATTTCAATACATTCTTAATATTTTATAGAATATGTGTTAATGTCATTTATATCCTTGTTTGACATTTTATATGATGTTTATAAATGAATCTTTACGTCATTTTCCAAACAAGGACCTTTTTAACCTTTTCCACAAATTAATGTAAGAATGTAATTGTTTTTAACTTATACAGCTGGTGCGGCTATTTTTCCCAGTTGTAAAATCTTCAAAGCTTCCCTTACAAGCTTATATGAATATTTTCATAGTAAATGTTTTATTTTAAATTTTTTTTTACTTTTATATATTTTAAATATTTATCTTTCTAAATATTTTTAATTAATGTCCATGTTTTCAAAATGATTTTAAGGATTTATTTATATGGACATGAATGTTTTGAAATGATAATTCTTTTCAAAATATTCCAAGTGATATGGTCCAATTTGGTTCAGAACTCTATTTTAAATTACTTCCTTTATAAATGTGTGACTTTTCAGTGATTTTAAAAAAGAGATATTTCTCTCAAATAGTATTCATTTCATCTATATCAACATCCATTGAAGGATTTTAATCTTATTTGAAGTTGATTTATTATTATACAAGACTTCCATATTGTATTGAAGGTTTTGTGATATGTTTTACTGTGGATGTGTTGTTTTTATACCATTCATAGTTTATGGAGAATGTGTTGACATTTCGTATGCTAGTTTTAATATGAATGTTTGTGTTATGTTTAACCCTATTAATATGAGGATTGTATTGGACATAGTAAGTGACGGGTGGAGCCCACTATAGCTCCTCCATGCATCAGTAGGTCTCATGAGAGAAACTAGTGTCTTGGCATCAGGCCTTGACAAAATATTATTTGTAGTCTTGGCACGAGGCCTTGGCTATGTGGTTATGATAGTCTGACATTATGCATTCCATCATTATGAAAGTGGTTATTAATATTGCATGTGATTATTCTACTAGTAGAATATTTATGTGAATAAGTAAATGGAATTATTTCATTTTATCTTTTCCATATTATGCTGAAGTTGAAATTTAAAAGGCTTTTGTTTAAGTTATACATTTCCTTAAATGTTATATTTATTTATTAAAAGTTTCTGTTATATTGTTACCCTTACTGAGCGTTTGGGCTCACCCCTTTCTATGTTTTATTTTTCCCAGGATTCCAAGATGTGTATTATGATTGATATACAGGGTTAATCTAAAGGGAATAATGGAATTCCTAATGATCTATTTACGTTGTATTTTATGTTTGAAATTGTAATGTAATGTTAATATATGTAATCTATTTTCCAATACTGCTAAACTGATCGGTCCTTCGGGACTTGATTTTTTGTAATAATGCCAATGTATTAAAATAATGCACCGAATCTAGGTAACTGGGGTAGGGGAATTACAATATTATAGTTTCAAGGAAATATATGTTATTACAATGTTTAAATATAATTTATTAATGTTTTTATAATGTTGCGTAAAGATAACATTACGTTTCGTTATGTTCAGTAAGATAATGATTAATTTTAAAGTGTTTCATATTTTCAACCATATGTTTATACGTATTCAATAAGGGTGGGTGTTATTTTCTATTTTCTCACATGGGTAATCCAAAAGTTGTATGGGTTATGTATTTCAAGGGTTTTTTTATCATGGGGTTTTTTAATGGTAAACCATGGTTTTAATAGTTTAAGTAAGGGTAGAGTGGTTATTCTGTAGTTTAATAAATGTATCTTGAGATTCTAATTCTTTATTAAAGGTATGTCTAAAATTATAATGCACGAGTAACGGTAAATGCAATGGTATTCATCATGTAAGGGTACACCCTACACATTTAATGGTAAAGTCTTTAGGATATTTCATTTAAAGGTGATGGATCATTTTTTGTATGTTTTATAAGGGTAATAAGAGTCCCATGTAATGGTATGATAGGTTATCTAATACCTAAATAAGGGTGCTATTATATTCTCAATACCTACATAATGTACCATCATATTTCTATTATCGATATAACGGTATCCCAAGACTTCTGTGAAGTCAATTAGTGTTCTATAATACCTATTTAAGGGTAGTAAGTCGTGTAATGGTAAAAATATATTAACCCTAGATAAATTTTGTGTTTCACATAAGGGTTTCAAAAAATTTATTAAACATATATTTCACTATTAATAAAATCGACTATAGGGATTTTCTTGCATGAATTTGGCTACATAAATTATTTATCTTTCATTCAGTTGTATAATAAAATTTTATTATGTGGATATTTAAATTTTTTGAAAAGAAACTAAATGAAATTTCCTACATTATTTTGGGCTCACAAATATAAATAATGTATTCAGATTCACTAATGTAGATAGGGGTGTCTTATATGTTTTTTTAAGATATGTAATTATCCTCTATTTATTGTAACATTTTTACTACCTTTTGGTGATATTTTTAAATGAAGGATACTAGGTTTTTATTTTTTCTAAAATTACTCATAAATTATCATAAATAAATAATAATATTTTTAGTTTTTTTGGTATGAAATTAATGATATCTATAAGAGATTATGTGTGTGTATATATCCACCCTAAAATCATGGAATTTGACACATTAAAATTTAAACCATTTTAATGATAATGATTTAACCTCTAATATTATGATGAGATTTTTCATAATATTAATACATATAAATTATTTCTATATTAGTAATTATTAATAGTTACAATTTATTGGTTTCATGTTTTTTACAAAATATCGTGGAACAAAAAGCATGAATGTTTACATTATCTATGAAATAATTACTCGTGGGTCTTTATTTTGAAAATTGGTATGGAAATCGCTGAAGTAGTCTGTTCAAAACACATCCACATCTCTTTATTCAGGAATAGGAAAGATGAAATGGCCTTAAATATTGTTAGATTTTGTGATTCAATAAACTCTATATAGGGATTTTATAGAACCACTTAAGCCAAATGAGGATGAGTGTCTTCTTGAACTATAAAAGTGATGCATACTTTGAAGATCAAATACTTTCCTCAACTCATTATAAAACATTTAATCCTTTGCTACTACAGAGTTATTTTATTTCTTGACACCCAAACCATGATGTTTTTATCTGCTAATATGGATTGAAAATTTTCAATTGTTTTCTATGTGTGAAATTGTAATGAGTTATACTACCATTATAATGCATGGATAGTGCATCAGACTCCTTAAAAAAATATTTTCATTGGGTTTTTACTACAGGTAAAAAAAAAGGTAGGGAAATCCATGTTCATTAATAACAACAAAAGGATAGAGATTTATATGTTACTTGTATGGGTTAAAAGGTTGATCTAAATTTTACTGCCACAAAAAATGGTTGATTTTAGTTTAATCATATTTTTGTGAAGTGGGAATTGTTATTAGGGCAATTGATTAGGTCTAGAAAAGGATGTTTTCATAAGTTGTGCCTCAAGGGGCTAAAAAGTTGATTTTAAAACCTTTTTTAAATCCCTTCAAAAGTGATATATTACATTACAGTAGGTTATATATCTCTCACATCCAAAAATGTGTAATGAGTATATTAGGTTCATTTATATATGAACAAGTCCAAAAATATCATGGGAATATATTATTTATTTAGGAATAATTTACTTTATAACCCAAATATAATAATAGTTTTTAAACAAAAATACTAATTCAATCCCTTATGATAATTTTATTATCTTCACTATTTGGACATATAATTGATATCAAATCAGGTTCCCTATAGTTAAAATATTTTTCTACAATTTTTTCTATCCAATTCCTGGATTAAATATCATGGTAATGGATTTTATTTACAATGGAATAAATACATTCAAATAATGGATGTATTTATAAAATACCACTTCATTTTCATGTTACTAATTATAGATAATTGAAATATCATATGAATGATTTTTTTTAAAAAAAGTGTGCATTAATAACTGGATAATTATACAACGACCATATGAACCACCCAGATGTGAAAATGAATCAGTACTTTGTAATAATGTATTAATGTATGTGTTAGATTACAAGGTGATAAATATTTAATGTTTTGAAATAAATAATAATGTGTATTGAAATTTATCTAAATGTGAAACTATACATGATAATTTGAAACCAGTATATTTTACACATCTTAGCTTTCATAGTCTCTTCAGAATATATTTTAATCACATTAATAGGTAAATACCAAAAATTTAAAATATTTGAATAAGAAAATGTTAATCCATTGTTCAATATATTTATTAGTTTTTAAATTGTATGATTTCATTAAGGGAATTTCATGAAAAAAACCATTTCCTATAGAATAATTTCAAAGGTAACTTCCAAAGAAGCAGAGTACTATAATAGGTTGATATCGATGAAAGTAAAATACTTCATAGAATATACAGTTTATTGGGTTATTGGATCAATATTACAGTATGATTTAGAGACTAAATATACTTATGAAGAAGATAAAACAATGGAGAAGGTAATTTCATTTAATTCAAATGTTTCTATCAACTCCACTGATTTTGAGATATAGTGTGGTGACATAAACTATGTATAATATGTTATAAAGGGAGAATATAAAAAAAGAATTGAAATTTATAAAGGTAATGAAAATAATATGTTAAATATGATCTTAAGGATAATGAGAGGGGTAATTTTATTTACAATTATTCTCAATATTTAGTTTCTTATTTGTGTAGAAAAAAGTAGTACATCAATCCTAACATTGAATTATAAAAGACATGAAAATATAAGAGGATGTAATGAAAGAATGGGAAGAATGTAATGGTATCTAGATGGAGTTTCACAAAATATCGATGTTATTATAACCTATGTGGTTCATGAATGGATGTAGAAAATTTGAACAAATTGGCCTCCTAAAATAAAGTTATTGTCTCTAATTTTTATTCTTCCTCAAATCTAAAACTAAAAAACCCACTATAGATGAATTTTATAAATTTTTTGTAACAATTTATCATAAATTTGAAAATATCATTAATGTAAATATGTTCATTGAAATTCAACATGAGTTAATTTTTAATGATAATAAATAAATAATAAATCCTTACAAGAATACATAAAAATATTTCATGAAGATCTGAAACATGATTAGAAAAATATCAATATAAATATTTTTAAAAATGAATAATTAAATAGAGATATTTGTTTCTTGTAAAAACATCGTGAAGACGAATTACGGGATCTTGATAATGTTTTTAAAGAGAATCAATAGTTATGAAATGAAATTGAAAGTTTGAATTTCAAGTTTTCCACTAATATTAAAGGTAGATAAATATTTATAATATCATTTGTTTTAATAAAATGAACAAAAAGAGGTATAATCATTTTTATTGAAAAAATTACCCAAAATGTTTGAGTTGCTCATTGTTAATAATTTTAATATTACTAATTCTAATTCTAAAAGGTTTATATGTCAAATGAATGGTCATTATGAAAATTATTTTTCCTTTATATTTTAAAAAATTATTATTCAATAACTATGACGGTGGTAATGTTTCTTTTCATGATAATTATAAAGAAAGGGTAAATATTTTATGTAATGTTGTGAATTTAAATTATTTGTTTTTCTAAAACAACTATATGGTGATAGATGGAAAAATAATTCAATAAAAATTTCAACACTATGTGATGATGTAATTTTTGATAAATTGTGACATTATATGTGCATTTTATTTAATGATATATCACTTTTTCATTATGAAAGTGAAAAGAACAAACAAATACAATTCATTTTTATTAATTAAATATTAAATGTTTAAATTTTTTAAATGTTATAAAATAAGATAAAATCATGTTGAAAAAATATTTGCGCATTCAAATTTCAAGCTGATTCACAATATGTTCAACAAAAAAAAGATTTCGGTAGGTATATGATATTAATGAGGATAACACCATTGTTTATAAATCATTATTCAAAGGTAAACAACAAAAAGGGTTATCAATTATAGTAAGGAAGTAAAAACTATAATGCCTAATTATCTTATTAATTTGGGTTTAATTAGACATGTAAAACATTTTAGCTTGTGTTATAAGAGAGTCTATTTCTTCATTATTCAAGATATTTCAATATACACATAGGTTTATTTTAAAAAAAATATATGAAACTTTCTCTATCTGTATCATTATTCAAAACCGGTTCAATGTGATAAATGAAACATATGTAAATCAATAATAATTAATTATGTTGGGGAATTTTTGAATCATACATTTAACTAGTTTTTTATGAATATGGGTATTTTCATAATTTTATCATCCCCAAGGACATCAAAACAAAATGGTGCTGTATAATGGAGAAATATAGCACATAAAGAAATGGATATGTCCTTCTTAAAATATTATAATCTACAATAATATTGTTGGGTAGAATCTTTGAATATATATTTTTAGGTTTCCATAAGAATTATCTTAAAAGCATGGTTTAAAAATACACATTATGATCACTAGAAGGGGAGAAAACCTAAAATTTGATTTTTAAAGTAATTGGGTGGGATGTTCAAATTATAAATAAGATGTATTATTTAGATAAGTATGATTCAAAATATGATTAGGGTATTTTATATGGATAATCCAATAATAGGAAGGTATATAGAGTATACAAAAAAATAATAACTGTGGTTGTTGATGATTAAATTCATTTTATGTTGGTTGGAAAATCATATAATAAGAGTCTTAATGATAATGATCATCTTTAGGATGAATATATATATATATATATATATTACTTTTTAGGAACAAAAACCTCGAAATAAACATTCCAATGTTCTAGGGGATAAAATTATATCTCAGTATGTACCTATTCTTGATTGATCAAGGTAGAATCTAAGAGATGATATTGTAAATAATGAGTTTGATAATGTTCAGTCAAATTCTCAAATAGAAAAATATCTTGACAGTCGATTATATAATGAAATGATCCAATGTTTGTAATATTCAATTTATTCAACTACATAATTATAGTATTCTATCTGCAAGTGTTATGGATTTTGAATTAAACATGAGGAAAGCTATATTAAATATGTTACAATAAATTTATGGTATGTTAAAGGAACAATGATTCAATGATTATATTAACCTAAAAAAATAATTTTGATATGTCAATCTATTCTGATTCAGATTATGGTGTAGCAAAGAATTATATAAAAATAAGTAAAATCATATTTCATATATATGATAAATCATTAGTTTCCTAGGATTATAAGAATAAATATTATGTTTCTCTTTCATATGATAAATACAAATCTAAAAAATGATGAATCTTGTTATTGAAAATCATTATGAATCACGTTATAATTTTTATAATTTATTTTCATAAGATTCATATATTCGATTGAAATTATACTATTTCACTTTCTAATAATAGGTTTAAACACTCTATATCTATTCACATTTATGTGAAATATAACATAATTTAGGTTCATTTTCAAAAAATGAAATATAAATATGGAATTTATTTCTATTGAAACTCTTGTCACTGATATATTTAATAAGACTCTAGTCAATAAAAATAGAGCTGAAATCAATTTTGAACTTTGTATGATAAAAAGTTAAATTTTTATAGATTGATTTTAGGGTGATTTTTACTTGGTTTATGTGATAGTATTTTCACATTATCATTAAATCTATTATAATGCGCAATCTACTTTATAGATTAGTATTTTTTATTTTAATACACATTTTGTGTTAAATTAATATTTTATATTTTAAATATATATTCTAGTATATGTCTACAGAATATTATAACATTCATTTTTCAGAAACATATATTTTATATTGGATTTCACATTACTTGTAACTAAATTTTCCATAGTAGCTCACTTATATGTGTTTTCAAATATACAAGTTTAATAATATTTTAAGAGATTTATCCTTATTTCAATCAATATATATTATTATGTATTATTATTGTTTTAGTCGATAACAATGTGTCCATTAATAAATGAGATGTATTTTTTGAAAAACATATATTCTATTAAATTTTATCTTTTTTATAATTTTAAAAAGGGGAGAGTTTTTTACATTATAGTAACATGTTTTATAATTATGAAAAGGTTTGATTTTTGAAGTGCCTCCTTTGACCACATTTAATAATTTTTTTTTTGAAAATGAGAAAGTACAAGATAATGACTAATTATAATTTTCACTACAATACGATGTGATATCTTAACTTTTTATATTATATATTGTAAAAATTTGTCATATCTTATTATTTTTTATTTAACAACTCTTGAGTTTTATGTTTAATTTTTTTTAACATGTTCTACATGTTTCTTATAAAGTTATTATGGAAAAAAATATGATATTATGATGGTTAAATATTATTTATGCATGTTTTTATTGTGTTTCATTGGAGTAACATTTTGCTTTTATGGGTTACATATGGTTAGGTGTAATTTTATAGTGCTTTGTAATGGTAACATTAAGATTATATGCGTTGTTATGGGTATGTGTCATTTTATAGTGTTGTGTAAAGGTAAACCAAAGTTTTTAAGGTTTACATATGGTGAAGTGTCATTTTGTTTTGTTCCATTAAGGTAGCCCTAGATTAAAAAGTGTTACATAAGGGTAGAGTAATGTATATATAGTTTCATAAAGGTAACATGAGAATTATAATGATTACATAAAGGTATCCTTCAAATTATAATGCATGTGACAATGTTAATACTTCGGGCTCTTTCACATAAGGGGACACCCTTCTAGAAAAAATGAGAATGTATTTATAATACTTCATGTAAGGGTACACAATGTTTCTATTAACCATGTACGGGTAACCTAAGTCTCTTGTAAATAAATTTAGAGTGCTTCAATACCCATGTAAGGTTCCATCATAATTCTAATACATTCATAAGGGTACCTGCACATTTTTATTAGTGGTGTATGGGTAAACCATGTCTCCTGTAATTGATATCTCGGTTCATCAGTACTTAAAAAATGATAGTGTGTCTCGTAATGGTAAAACCATGTTAACCCTATGCATAATCATTGTATCATGTATTGGTAGTTCAAATTTTCTTATGTGAATATTTTTCAAATGTGAAAATCTATTAATTAAAATAATTTAGATGATTCTACTTATTTTAATAGTTTTTATTGTATTTGGTTGAATAAATAATTTCGTTTATAAGGATACATTTCTGATCTGAAATTCAACCATGTCAAATTTATAATGTGAATTTTGCTAAATTAAAATGAACTACATTGTACAATTCCTGTATGCAGTCAAGAGAGTTTCTATAGTTGATTCTAAAACATGGAATCATTCATTTTTTAATATTGTTTCATATTTCTATTTACTTCATGTTTATCATGAATATTAATAGTGTTTCACTAGTTTTAAAATTTGTCATTAATTATATTTTATCCAAGAGAACATGTTTAAAATTACTTTATGATGAAATAAATTATATCTATTTGATATTAATCAAGATGGATACTCACACTAAAATCAATGAATTAAACTTATTCAAATTGAAACTAGTTGAAATTAGAATACTCAGTCTTGTATACTATCAAGGTGATTTCAATGGATATTAATACTTCTCATTTACTTTAATATTAGTATTGTTAAAATGATCCAATATACAATTTTTTTTTTAAGAATATCAAGGATGAACACACATAATTATTTCTTTTATTTATTAAATACTTACATGTGGATAAATATATGGGCAATAAGCATGGAAAACTCATAAGAAGTATTTTTAAATTTTATGCGAAAAAAATCATCTCGAAAAGGAAAGTTGCAAATATCTTGAAAATTGAATGATTTTATGCATATTGATACTATATATATAGAGTTTAGTGAACCTATTCAAAAAATGATGAGGGAATTCTTATACTTCACAAGTAATGCAAACTTCATTGACCATGTATGGCTATCAAAACACCATCGTTGGTTTGATCCTTTTCTACTATAGAGTTATTTTCATCCTCAATACATAGACCTTGATGAGATCATTCGATTCTATGGTTTTTTTTTTATGATTTTATTTATCATTTATTTTAACATATTATACATTACATTAAAATGTTTTATAGTGATTTATTGCTCCTAAATAATCCATAGGATTTGGTCAGTTCATCCTGGTGATAAAAAGGAAGGGAAATTGATTTTATTCTATAACAAATAATGGTTGAGGATTTAGTTGTTCCTTTCATCTGTTAATTGGAATATTTTTTCTCATGTAACACATAAAATGTTATTTTATGGGATTAGCCACCAATGGTACAAATGGAATGTTTATATAGTTAATCAACCTTGTCTGCAAATGAAATCTTTCTTGGGTTAGGCCTCTAGGGGATAAAAAGGCAGCTATAAAAGGCTTTTTGAAATCCCTTTGAAATTCATAGAGTATATTATAGTGGTTGGAATATCACATAATTCATGATTCAGATAAAGATTAGTATAGGATAGTTTAGATATGAACTATTATAAATAACTTTGGTACCTAATTACATTATTTCCACTACATTCACATTAAATCATTGATTTAATTTGAATATTTAATTTAAAAAAAACATATTCACCACATTCATGGATAATCTATTGTCATCCCTTTTTGGACCTATAATAACATATTTTATAGTGAATAATATATACTAGTTAGTCAAACCATCGCAACAAGGTGTTGTATTTTATTCCAAATCATGTGAATATTCTATGATACCCTACTTATATTTGCAACTATACATGAGGTGATATTGAGAAATAATATTGAGAGGATTGAGAACATTAAAAAAAATTTAGAGTATTAATTGTAAATTTAAATAATTTATAAAATGAAACCAATAATTAACCCTACCCCCACTCATAGTGGTTCATCATGCTATGTAAACTTCAATTAGTATCAATGAAATCTCATATCTAAATAAAACAAAATTCTGAGACATGGGTAATCTTAACTCATTTGATATTCGATATGTTCCCCCATTCAAAAATAATAATTATAATAGTTGGAGGATTAGGTTGTTACCTTAGTTCATATATCATGGTATAGATGTGGGAGTTACTATAATTGTGTATTTTCCACCCATTTTTAATAGTGAATATATGAAACAAGCAAATAAGTGTCATATATAGTTTGATGGAAAGACCCAAAAGTCCATCTAGATTACTATATCTAATATGACTTACACAATGGTGATGGGTATCTATACTACAAATGGGATCTTGTAAAATTGGATAAGTATTTATAAATGTTATAATATATTTAATAAATCTGAACTAAATGTTCCAAGAAGCCAGTGTGAGGATATCCAAGTGACTGATAAATAAAATTGTGATGGCTATTTCACAAGAGTGAGTGATATTGTCCTTAATAAATTTGGATTCTTTTAGAAGCCAATTTATTTTCAAATATTCAAATAACTCATAAAAAATTTTACATATCATTTTAAATCCAAAATTTCATCCTTATCTGAAGGGGAGTATTTTCATCAAAGTGGTCTATGCAATATTCTCATATCTTATTATTTGAATAAATTTATAGATTTTAATAATATTTTTTTTTCTAATCGCTATTTATGTTATAATAAAATAAAATTATAATAAATAACAGATTATTGAATTAGGTGATTCAGATTGTGATTATGGTGTTAATGAATTCAATAAAAATATTTCATATATTTTAATATGTTTCAAAAAGGTAAATTTGAAGGGAAATATTTAAAATACAATAGATTGTCCATTTTTTAAAAACATTCTTTGAAAGATGTTTAAAAATAAAAAAAAAATTAGATAATGAGATATCACACAAACATAAATAGTGTAAGAATAAAAAGAATAAATAAAAAAGAAAAATGAAGAATTTAATATTAGGGAAAAAGAAATATTCATTTATATGTTTTTCCATTGATGGTGAATCAATTTTATTTTGTCATGGAATGAAATTATTTGATACATCAAGATTTGGTGATGATGGAAAAAATTGAAACAATAATAATGGGAGCTAGAAATTATAATTGTCCATGAGGTAGATAGAAAACCTCATGAGTGAAAAGTGGAAGATTGAGAAAATAAGAAAATGGGGGCTACTCTGAATGATATACAATGAAAGATAAATTAAAATTATATATATATGATCATGAAGAATAAATTAAACACTTCTGAGATTAAAATTTTAGTGAGTGATATTGAAATAATGGGGGCCGTGAAAGGAAGAGAGTTCATTAAAACATGATATATATGTTTCATAATTCAGCATGAGTCGAGAAATTCCAAATAATTCTAATCTGGGTCCATTAAGAAAGATGGGGAATCTTCTATGACCAATGAGAAGTGTGGTTTACATTATTAATGAAATTTTTTAACAAACTATTTCAATTAAGAATTTTTTATCTGAAATTATAGAAATTAAAGTCAAATATAATGATCTTTGGGTAAATAAAATAGAGATAAAATCATCCACATAAATGGTATGAAATAGTATTTTGCAGATTCAAAAAACCCAAAATAAAAATGGGGCTTCATTAAAAATAAGACATCATCAACACAAATATTAACTTGCATAGATCGATCCTAGATAAATAAAAGATCAAAGTTTTTACTAATGTTTTTTCATGAATGTTTATAATTAATATTCATTATAGTTTAATAAATCATTACTAGGATTGAGGAAAAAATATATATGGTCTTTTATTGAGAAAATAATGGAAAAATGTTAGAGATAAAAAGATGTGACTAGATCTACACTACAATGTTTTAAAAAAAATATATTATTGATGAAATATTTGGAAGATGTGGTTTGGTAGGTTATAAGGATAAGGTCTTAATGAAAAGTATATAGGGATATATTCTATCTGATTTGAATGGAATCAATTTTAAATATAAAAAATAATGTCATGTTAAGTGAGTATTCTGAGAAATATATGATTTTTATAAAATAGTGAAAAGTCGTACGGTCAACTGATTGAAATTGAAATTTTTTTTGCGGAAATATAAAAACCATTCCATTGTCAAGGGAATGAATGTTGCTTCATAATGTGAGGATAATGTGGATAAGTTGTTATTCAAAAATTATAATATGATGATTAAGAAAAAGGATTGGTGTAATGTAATCCATGTAAATAATTATTTCATAGTAATATTGAAGATAATAAAAAATGAGATTGAATTCATAATGACGAGATCAGAGAAAAAGGCTCATTAAAAAATTAAAAGACAAGAATATTTCAAATTGAGTGGAATATCTCAGGCTGAATGAATTTTTTTATAGAAGCAAAGGAAACTATATTTCACTATTATATTATGTGTTCTAAGCTAATGTGGAGTGAATTGAAAGAGAATTTTGAGGTTTCCACATATGGGTAACATGAAGAGTTTCCCCCTCATGGAGTCTATTGAATAACATGTGAAATAAGGGTAGTTAAACGAATTTTACATAAATTATTTTGATAGTTTATTGATATGTGTATATATTACACTTATCTATTTAATGAAAAACATATTTCGATACTGTAATTTGAGAATTAAGAAATTCTGAGCATGTTATCCTGTGTATGGTAGTTTATGGGTAGAATATGAAAACTTGGTTGTATATCTATTATTTTCTACACTAGTATTTTCCATTAAGACATATAGTAGTCTAAGTAAATAATATTTATAAAGAGAACCTATGGTATAATTATTATCTAAAATGGGTTTGGGGGTATAATCTTAAATTCCTTGAAAGGAAAAAAATAAGAGATTATAAAACCCATGATTTACCATTTTATATTTATTTTCAATAAGGGGTATAAATATTTGATCACATATATTGATATTATGAATGTGAAAAGATATTAATAAAAAAATACAATGTGGATTATTTTTGGTCAAATGTGTCACATTTATTTTAAATAAGTGAATATGTTTTTGGTGGTGATAATTCATGGAGGATGGGTATGGATTAATTTAATCGAACTAGATGTCATCATTGAGTCATACTTATTGATTATATAATGTAATTTAAATAGTATTAAACTCATACAATTTTTGTTAATAGATTTGATGAACTAACACAATGATTATAAAAAGTGAAGAAATACATTGTTGAAATTTTGATTTTAATAGTTTAAATTCACTACAAGAGGGGGTGAATTTTAATTTAAAAAATATAATACGTATAAACAAAATAAATATTTATGTTAGAAGATCTGAAATAGATATCATCTTATTACCAGAGTTTTATAATTTTATTTACTAAATTTTTGATAATATCAGAGTTATTTATCGGTACCCCAATCATTATGATAAAATCAATATTTTATATTTATGTTCAAACTTACTGTCTATATTATATGCACACAAAAAAATTTGAAACATTTATGAATAAAAATATATAATATTTTAAAAGTATGAATGACATGAAATATTTAACAAATAATTTACTCATTGAACCTAAGGGATATGGTAGTCAAAATCCAAGTGTAAATTTATCCAGAGTTTTATGGCAATAGTAAGGTATGTATTTATTTACCAAGAAAGACCTAGATTGATTGATTAGTATGTATTGATCATCCAACACATGGAATCCCTTAATACGATGATATGTATCAATATTAAAATCCCTATAATTCCTATATTAGATATATTTGATACACTATCTTCTAATCCTAAAAATCCCTCAATCCTTTCCATAATTAGACTAAAATATTAAATGGAATTGTATTCTAATAGAATTACTCTCCTTAGAAGGATCCCTTTGAACACCATTTTCTAAATTATTAAAAATACTTATCATCCAAATAAAATGCATGAAATTCTAGATCTTTAAAGACCTACCTATAGAAAATCCTCCAATAGACATATTTTGGAGTTGTTTGTAATATCCTCAGAGATATTTCAGTTCATATCTTAGATATTAATGAATGTCTGACATCATGTAGTTTTTCACCATTAATATGTTATGTTTTACTCATTCTTGAAGAATAAAACCTGTACTCTATAATTATAAACATTGGATAGTCTGATGGATCACCTTACTATATTTGAATATGAAAAAAATAATAAATGCTTGTATGATGAATATGTATCAAGAATATTCTAATGGAAAAATCCCCTTATAGTGAAATATAAAACACATAAGTCTATCCACTAATCAGAATATAGGTTGGTATGATGTATCAGATTCACCTTCGATTTTATGGATCAGATTGAGTAATAGAAGTTTTTATTTCTTTTACCGTTCTATATAAAAGAATATTTTCTTAAAAAACATACGAAAATACCTGGGAAAAATAAATTCAATAAACACATTTTTAAGAAATTATTTTTTACTTCCCAAACTATGGAACACAAAATTATAATGCATAAATTTTGACCCATCATTCCACCACTTTTTGGAAACCCCAAAACACAACACATAAACTGGAAAATTAAAAACATTGAAAATAATTCATCCCATTGTCTTTCTAAGAACATCTGTTATATTCTTCATCTATTAATTACCCATTAGTTTAGTTAAAGACCTCGATACTTGTGGCCCAGAGACGGTTCCATATACGAATATATTGGTATAGACACAAGACTTAAAGCCAAAAGGACTGATCATTCTATTAGTTTATGAATCCAGAATACAGACATGAATTTTACATTACATCATGAATGAAAAAAATTATTGAAAATACATTGAAAATACTAGAAAAATCTTAGATTATCCCTAAAATGAATTCCTAATATATGTCTTCATATCCTTCGTAAAATTAAAACATAATAAAGTGGTGAGCTTAGATGCTCAGTAGGGGTAATAAATAATGAAAATATATCATAAACATAAACAAAAGACATGCTGAATAACTAAAATAATATGTCAATAAAATAGAATATTGATTATAAAAGTCATGGAATAAAATCTAATTAAAAATGAGATAATAAATCAAAATAAAGGATATTATTATCATCAAATAATCACATGTTATATAGATTACTTATTTCATAATTAGAGAATTTATAATTTGATAAATCATAAACATACAGTTAAGGCCCTGACTAAGACACTATACATAATGGGTAAAAACCCAGTCTAGTCTATCTCATGGGACATACTGATGCATCAAGGGGTTTTAGAGGGCCCCAACAGAAACATAATAAGTTCCATTCATTCCTTATATGAATATTCATAAACATAAGAAACATATATATCTGAAATATAAATGACAGTACCCAATATATAAACATAATCACTTACCATTCTGAGTAGTATCGTGAATGGTATCATGATAGCACAACCATAATCAAACTGATCATAAAAAATTTAATAAATTTTTTTGAATGGTAAAAATAAGAGATCAATAACAATAAAGTATATAATTAAATATTGGATTTAAAATAAATTAAAATACTTTAATACATTTATTGAAAAATTATTGAGGGAAATACCCATTTTACTTTACAGAGAACATTTCTTTAGGAAAAAATAATTTTTATTTGTATTAATTGTTTAAATAAAACCAGAAATGAAAAAATATAGATTTTCATGAAAACTATAGTGATTTAATAAAAATAATTGTAACTTAAAATAGATTATTTATAGTACATGAAAATGGGTAAGAAATTGGGAAGTTCTTTCTAATCGGACTTGGGTATCAGAAATAATTGAGAAAGGAAAGCAATAAAACATGTATTATCCCATCAATGAATGATGAAAATATATGGTTATATGTTTCATTAACATATAAACATAATTTATAATAATTATATAAAAATAATAAAAATTACATTGGTGTATTGATGGAGAATTCATAACCAGAATGAAAATTGTGGTTCAGGATGAAAACCCATACCATATGTTGAAATATGTTATGCAGTAGACCTTAATGTCTTATATTGTCAAATTAACTCAATTATTTAATTAATTCAGAACCTTTTATAAATTTATATGATTAAATATAGTTTTATTATGTTCATTTATGGCTATATGGATGTGTTATATAGTTTAATTCCATCATTCAAGAGCATTGATTTTCGTGGTTTTCATGATCAGTTTTCATGTTTATATGTAATGATGTTTGTGTTAAATTTGTATAATTCTAATTAATTGTAATTATATGTTATTAGTTATCATTTTTAATATTATTTGGTTTAATATACTTTTTTTCCCAAATATGAGGATGAATTTTTAGATTACATATTAATGATGATCGTTTAGATTAATTTTAGCAGTTTTAGATCACAAACAACTCGTTTTGTTTAATAATTTAGTATTATGTAAATATGTTACCTCCAGAACATAAAATAGATTTTAATATATATTTTAAAATATATCTCAGTGATTAGAATGGTTTTATTAATATCTTCGAATTTGGTGATGTAAAATTGAAGCTTTCTGTCCTTGAAGGAGATAAAACAACACCCCACAAACAATGATCAAAATTTTAAAATAAATGGTTGAGGTGAAGGGGTGTAATGACTGATTATTCAATTTTCATAATACAATTCCATAATATTTAAGGGATATGAGTTATCATGATATATGAATGTTGGGAGGAGCTAATTGAATATGACACGAAAAGAACACGAAAGGAAATAAAAAAAATAAAGAGGTTTTAACTCTTGATTTTATCCTCCTTGAGAACCTCTTTATGTAAAATGTGTTGTTCTTTTAATGATACGAAGATATCATAAACATGGGTAAGAGGACTGGGATGTAGATTTGGAAGAAATTTTACATTGACAATGTTTATGAAGGTCCGAGGAGAAGGGATGATGATGGGTGGTATTTATAGTGTAGGATATGGGTGCTTTTTGAGTATTGAATACATTTTTTTTGCCCAAGTCTATGAATATTTTTAGAATTATGACCAATTATATTAAAAAATGATGTATAGTTAGATATTATGGTTGTTAAATTTCTGTACATTACCAATGACTCAATAATTCATGTATTTAACATTTATCATAAATTATCATATATTACTATTCAAAAAATATTCATGCATTTTATTTAAATCCAAAAAATTCACCCAAATAATGTTTTTGGAATGTAAAATTCCAAAATAGAATAAATTTTAGTCAAATAATTCTTTATATAGGATTAATTTAATTATTAATTAAAACTTCCTTTTACTAGAAAAATATAGAGTATAAATTTATAACTAATTTTATAACACATAGTAAAATTAACAAGGGTCTCCTAAAATTATCCTAAATTTTAATTTATGAATACATTTTATGAAAATAAATTTTTTTAAACAATTTTATTAAATATAGTGTTGTAATTAAATATTTATGACATAAAAAAAATCCCAACACATAATTAGTAATTATTTAAATATTAATTTATATATATTATAATATAATTAAATCATACATTATTTTAATATAGTCCTAAATTTTTTTGAACTTTCGTGGGTGAGGGTACTATTCATTTGGAAAATTTACTATTCATAATTTTTAAACTAATATTTCTAATGTTATGTTACAATTTCATTAGTCTATGTTCCATAACTTATATAAATTTTTCTTATTTCATGAATTCTACATTTATATAGGTTGTATTGTGTTTTATAAGTGAATTTATTTGATTTATACAATATGAAATAATAATAAGAAGTAAAATTTATTCAATATAATTCTAGTACATTAAATTCACCCCTCATAAAAACAAATTCCTCCTTGAAATTTCTATAAATTCATCTCATAAATATATTGTGGTAGTTCTTCGTCATAATATTCTCATGTCCCCACATCACCTCATCAATTTTATGATTTTACCAATGTACATATACTATCTGGGATATCTAATTCCAAAATAATTATTCTTTAGTCTCAAAGATCTATATAGTATCTTCCCAATAAGAAAAATTTGGTTTCAATTCTATTCCATTAGATGTGAGTACATGGGATAGGACTATGATTTACAACCATTAAATGATATTTTGAATAACTTGTGTAATTTAGAATGTCATGGTAGCATCGACAAAAGATAATACACATCTCCAACTCTCTCTATAATTTCAAAATTTCAAATGTACCTAGGGCTCAGATTCCCATTCCTACCAAATTATGTAAGAGACATCCATTTAAATACATTAAAAATCGTGTTCTCCAACTAGAAATTACAAATCCATCATTTGGTTATCGAAATATCTATTTTTCCTACTTTGAGATTCTTTGATATTGGTTTGAATAGTCTTTGCATTTTCTACTATTTCCTCCTAAAGTGTTGGGCCTAGAATATTCTATTCACTTACATCAGCCAAACCTGCTATTATATAAAATATATTTCTGTACTATGTTTTACCTTGTGCCATTTTAATACAAGAATGTAATCTATTATTACAGGAAAACTATACCGATGGTAAATACTCAACCTATATACGTTGAATGTTATATGAGAATGATCTAAACATGTCTTCTATGGTTTAGATTATCCTTCCTCACAACCCATCAGTTTGAGGTAGATATGTAGTACATAAATGATGTTTAGTATGAAATTCTTCCCAAATACGTTTCTGTTATTTTGATGTCTATCATGGATCATGATCTGACACAAAGGAGATAGGTGATTCATTATGTCTTAAAACATCAATAATTTAGAGTCGTGTATGGTGATCTAGTGGAAAATCCTCCTCTATAGTGAAGAAATATGCAAATTTGGTAACTTGATCAATAATAACCCACGTTGAATAATTATTTCTTGGAGTTTTTGTGAATCTAAAAACAAAAATCCAAGATTATTCCATCACATTTCCATGTAAGAATAGGTATAAGTTTCATGGCACCACTAGGATGTTGTCTTTCAACCCTCACTTATGGATAGACTATGTATCTTGATAAAGAATCATAAATCTCCCCATTTATGTTATCCCACCAAAAAATGATCCTTCAAAACGAATATACATTTTATTTATTCTAGGGTGTATGAAAAATTTTGAACTATGGGTACCATCCAAAAACTCCATATTCTAGCTTAGGTGTAGAGGGAACCGAATGACTATTCTATAATTCTATAATTAAATCCATATATAATATGTCATCAAATATCCCATCATTCAAAAAATTAATTTTCATTTGAATATTCTCATCATTAGATAGAGAACTTTTAATCCTTTCTAATAAAGTTTATTGGGAAAATGATTGAAAAAGTAATTAGGTTTTACCTTCAATTATAATTCCCATATCTATCTTCTCTAGATCAATATACATAGAATCCTTTTCAATCCTCATTTTTTTTCATAAATCCATTATACTTCCTTCTCAATGCATATTCTACCTTATTCTCCTTCCATGGTTAGTAGTGTATTGAACAATCATAATCGTTGAGTAATTCAAGGAATCTACATTTCTCTCTATTGATTTATTTCGTTGAGAATATATATTTCAATCCCATGTGTTCTATATATATTTCATATATTTTTCCATAGATATTTTGTATCTATATCTTTTGAGAAAATATTTCAGTTTCTATCTCATTATTATGAGTTGGATAGTTCTGGTCATGAATTTTTAACTGTCATGATACATAGAAAAAAACTCTATCATTCTTCATAAGGACACACATGTGTCCTTTGATGCATCACTGTAAATTTTAAATCCACCATTTCATGAAGGTGGTGTTAAGATATGATCATTAAACAATATCCTATTCAATTCATCCAATAATTATTCACATTTTTTGTAACACCCCAGGTAAATAAAGAGTATGAAATTTTCACATTTATCAATATTTGTGAATAAAATATTAATATAACTTTAAAGGGGACTCTATGATCGATGGCGTACCCAACACGCAACAACGAGTTTCTTGGTAATCTCAGGTTGCACTCTAATAATAAAATAATATTATTTTAAATGGTAGATAATTCCTAGCCATTGTAATGGTGGGAATGAACAGAACAAACTACAAAATTATTATATATGTTTGTCAAATATTTTTACTCTTTACAATAAATTTTATAGGATTAAAAATGCGAATGAATCCAATTTTAAGCATAGACAGTCTAATATTCTTTAAAAGATCGATTAACCACCTTTTGATGGAAAACCTCTTTTAAATCCACTTTTGACAATTTTATGTGTTATATTTGACAAAATAAAATTTTCTTTAGAATCGGCACATCAAAATTTACTTTTTGTAAATTTTTGGTATTTTTCCAAAAAAGTTCAATTTTTAATGAATAGTGAAAAATGTTGTATTTTAATTCAAAACCACTTTTTAATCTATTTTATTTATATGATTATATTATCTTTTTAATTGGTTTTAAAGTGTAAATAGAATATATTTTTACCATTAAATCTAATAGCTGTCATTGGAAATAATTTCACTTTGAAATTGGACTTAAACTAGTGTCAATCTTTTGATACTTATTGTTTCATAAAAACTCGCTATTTGCTCTGACTGTGGGAATAAATTATAAAATTATTTAATGCAACTTATATGTTATGAATTTGGTAAAATAGACATCATTTTTGAATTCGGAATATCAAAAATAACTTAGGGTGATTTTTTGGTATTTTTCTGAAAATCTCCAATTTTTTATGAATAGTGAAACCACAAAGTGGTGGTTACAAAATTTGAATTTTCGATTAAATGGGACTTTACCACTTCTGTGATTTGAATTTAGAAAATCCAATTTAAATTTTTTTAATTGTTAAGTAAAATGTGGTTCAATGGGATGAAAATAATTTTTCATGAAAATTAACTTTTATGTTTTATTAATCGCGATTAAAGATAATTAGTGTGATTTAAGGTAAAAATGATATTATAATAAAATGAAAATATCTTGACACATGTACTAACCCTATTGTATGAGTTATTTCCGACCAAGAAAACCCATGGGTCGATTTTTGGTAACCCATGGAGCCACTTGGGTTTGATAATGACATTTATGCCTTTTATTTAAAGTTAAAATAAAAATGTCACAAACATGATTTGTTTTACTAAAACAATTTTTACATGTTGTTATACAAGTCCGAATTTTGACTATAAATAGTCATTGTAAAGATAAAAAGATTTCCTACATCATAGTATTTGTTGAATAATTTTTATACATTAAATAAATTAAATTCTTTATGACATCATGATGATGCTGCGATGACCTCATTATTTAACGATTTTAATAAAATGGAACGATAATGAAATATCTAGTACCTACACATGTCCAAAACCTATTGGATGTGTGTATTTCGAACCCTTATCACCTTATCTTTGAAACACATCAATGTGGGACCATTAAAAGCCGAAAGCCATTTGAAAATAAAGTAACATTTTATACTTTACCAAGAGTGCCCCTCCTCTCATTCTATAAAAGGACCCCACCTCTACCACCTTACACAAACCTCTCAAACCTTTCGTTCAGCCACTCTCTGATTATTTTGTCTGTCCACATCCCTCTCCTCATCCTAGAATCCTTAACTTAGGCAGTAAGCTCTTCAAAAAACCCTTTTGGTTCAAACCAAAGGGAGTTACCCGATTTTAAGGTAACGTCTTCACTTGTGCTCTTTTGTTTTATTTTGCATCTCCAACCGCCTAAACTCTTTTTATTCATTTCTTTTGTAAAAAATCCAGTATCTTCAATATACTATGATTTTGTTATAATAAGTATTCAAGATACACTTACACACACCTTCATCTAATGGTTAAAGAACATACAGTTTCTGTGGATGACGAATTTCTGCCTCACGAAACGATGATTGTTCAACACTCATATAACACCGTCAAAGGTGGCCATTAAGATGTCACTATGTTTATATATGATATATTTTATTTTTATGTTTTACTTAAGATTCTTTATTTTTTATGTTTGGCATACCTTTATGGCTTCCATTATGGGTGTACGCGATATCTTCATTTTCGGAAGTGCGGACTATCGCCCCCTCAAAGTGATTTGATTCGTTAATTCCATATGTGGTATGTATAAAGGATGGATTTAAAGTAATTATATATGATTTTACACTGGAATTATAATATACCTTTATATCATTATTGTTTTCTTTCCATTAATTTATGAGATAGAAATGAAAGTAGCGTTCATGCGTACGTACGGCTTACAGTCTCCATAGACAGTGCATTTCATTTCTTATCCTCAAATGTAATGTACTATTATAAGTACATATAATGGATATATATGATGTATGATACATCTAAAGGATGAATATAATTCTGGAATTAAAAATACACACATCTCTCATTTAGTTTTAATTCCATTAATATGACATAGAAATGAAAGTAGCGTTCATGCGTACGTATGGCTTACCGTCTGCATGAACGGTGCATTTCATTTCATACATCTAAATGATTTTGTAATTTTATAAATACATTTATATTACGAATATATATGATATATATGATATCCAAATCAGTAATGTCATTCTGGATATAAAGAACCTTTGACCACACAAACAACATGTAATTGTAAGAAGTCCACTTTTGACTTAAGAACCAAATATTGACAAAACAAACATTATTAACTTAAATGATTACATAATGTTTATACCATGTCAATAATTGATATAAAAGTAATAATGAACTTGAAAAAGGTTCTTAAGCAAGTAGAAATTATCTCAAGTTTATTATTCAGGATGTTAAAGAACGATCGAGTCATGTCGGACCCGAGGTAAGGGATCATACTCCTCTCTTTCTTTTTAAGTACGCTCTTTTATGTCATTCCTTTTAAAGATCATCTTTCTTGTTATTGGAATGTTATTTTATATTACTATTACTGTAATTTTTATGTTCATATGATGAGAGACCCTATTCTCTCTCATCAAGCCATTTTGGATGTTTTGAGTGGCGCCGTTAGGCTGTCGAATTTTGGTAAGAGATCTAACCTCTCTCTTTCATTTTAAGTACTCTCCTTTATGTCACTTCTTTTCAGCTCCTCTTTGTTATGTTGGGGGATGTTCTTTTATATTCCTCTTTCTATAATCTTTATGTTAATATGATGTGATACCCTATTTGATCTCATTAATCCATTTTTGTATGTTTTATGTGCCGCTGTTAGGCTTCCGAGTTTCTTTAAGGGATTTTTCATCTCAATTTTATTCCCGTGAGATTTATGCTACATTTGCCACAATTTCCTTTGAGTGGTGTTTGTACTGCCCATTATTTTACTCATTGTGTCATATAATTTCATTTATGAGTATTTACATCAATGTTGTATTGTTCTTCTTTCACGGGGTGTATGTTTCGAAAGATACCCATGTCGGTAAGGGAACCTTTCACCCTCCTATTTTTAAAATACTTCTTTTGTTATGTCCTTTAATTCACATACTATTATGTTGGGATATGTTCTTCTATATCCTTATTGATTTAAATTTTATTTCCATGTGATGAGATACCATTTTTATCCCTCATCAACTGATTTTCTGAATTTTGTAGTGACGTCATTAGGCTGTAAAATTTTTGCAAGGGAACTTCTTAACCCAAACTTTATTCTTTGGGATAAACTTATACTCCTTGAATATGTCGTTCTATGAATATGTGTTAATAACCTCTGATTGTTTTACACTTAATATCCACTTATATTTGGTGTATTCATTTGTCACACATAATTATGTAATTGATTTATCCTTAAACCAAGGATACCTTCTTTGTAAGGGACTTCGTCTCAATCTCATTTCATTGAGGCATATTTCGTTTTATACACAACTTTCTTTTATACGGTGTATAAACCCCTTTGACTTTTAATTTTATACAAAAGGAATCTTTTTCTACGAAGAGTTTTACTAAATGAAAAAAAGGAATATTTCTTTTAACGTACGCGGTGACAACTACCTTTTCTACCGCCGCGAGTATTATTTGATCTTTGGCTTCCACAACAAGCCGTAATATGTTTTAAATAAAATAAATACCATATACTCTTTTATGTATTTTGCTATTGAAAATGGTTTTGATAAACGATTCTATTTTGTCAATATATTTAAATGATAAATTTTTATTGAAATGTGGAAATGTTATCATTCCTTTATATTGGTTTTATGTGTTATAATTTTATAATGGTACTTGGACATTTTACGGGTGGTTAAGTGATAAACCATATGATGGGTGGTGCCGTGAAAACCAGGATGGGTGGTTAAATTATAACCTCCAATGCATTGGGTATGGAAGTCGGCCGTATGGGTATTCCATTAAGTATGTATGGAAGTTTTCCGAATGACTATTCCATTAAGTGATATGTGTTGAAGTCGACCTTATGGTTATTCCACTTAAGTATGTTTATGTCCCAAGTTACCTTTATATGTTATGTGATCTTTATATGGGTTTTATGATAATCTTTCGATTACAAAAGGTTAAGTAATGATATTTTATTCAGTGAAGAGTTTTTACTACTTCATAAAGGTGATGGTATTACTCTGATAAAGTATACATGGTTTACTTGTTGTTTTAAGAACTAACAGTTTTCATTCTTGGTGTATCCCTTACTGAGCTTTTTATGCTCACCCCATGTTTTTTTTGAAATGTTTTTTTCACAGGACTTAATGTGGAATTGGGTCAAGGATGGGATCAAGGTAATGTCATGCTATCTAAAACATGGAACTAGACATGTTTCTTTTTAATAGTTTTTATTTTATGGAAACTTTGTAGAATTTTCTACTTTGTAATATTTTGAGATGTAATAGTTATGATCTAATTCTCTAAAACACTAAACCTGAAAAGATCCTCAATGTGTAAACTTGTAATAACTCAAGATTAAGTAAGGTTTAAGGTTGGGGCCTTATATTTTTCCCCATACATAACATAA
>CAUJRU010002455.1:0-76423 GCA_963277665.1 Viscum album | reverse complement strand
CTTAATGTCCACTAGCCCTGACATGATACTCATGACTCTGCTGAGATAGAGCCCTCATCTTGGTCTCTATCAGGTTTTCCTCCATAGATACTCTACTCACCACAACATCAACTCATTGATAAGTATCCCTAAAGTGATAAAACCTCTAATGTGTGTACATTTACCTTTGACATTTCCAGGGATCTTTGGAAAGATCATCTACTTTAGTGTTTTCATAGTAAATTGTGATAGGATATTAAATACTATGAACAACATCAATCTCATAGGAAAAGTTATGAAACCACACTACATCCACAACTACATCCAAAGACACAATATAAACAAAATAAACAATATAATTAGCGAAAACCAGCTTTTTGAACTCTTCCTGCTCACAGATCCTCTGTTGAGACAAAATTAATATTCTGAATATGACATTAGATCATTTTTATTTGTCTACAATCTATAATATTTATATGGAATAATTACTAGATCTATATATCCTCCATTAAAATGTAAGATATTCTTATTTCCCATCAGTTACTTAAGGACAAATGTAATAGTGATCTAATGATGTTCACCCAGATGTACCTTGAATTCTTCTTCCACGATCTATGAATAAGTTTGATTTATCCTTCTATATAACATGGAATATAGATCATATCACAAAATCGTTTGGTATATTTCTCATTCTCTCTCTTTCCTGGTATATTTGAGGAATCATTTTCTTGGAAACCATTATACCTTGTAAGATATGAACTTATCCCCTCCTTGATTGTTCTATACTGAACCTCTTTAGTAAAACATAAATGTATATACTTTAACATAGTCAAAGAAACAACCTGTATATATCATGTATGATAATGATCTTTCAAATGTAGGATTCTTCGCATAAGTCCTTAATGGGTAATCACTTTCTCAAAAAACAATTGACTACATTAATTGGTGGTGTCTTATTTATAATTTGTAATATGTCATCAATATATACTAATCTGAAAACAATCCCACAATGACTATCTGCTTATGAACATGTGGATCACATTCATCATTAAGGAAACCATATTGTTTTATGGATTTGTCAAACTGAATTTTCCATGACCAGGATTCCTTTTCTAATCCATAAGTGGAACTATTTAACTTCCATACATTTGTGGAATTTCACAGAGTTATAAACCCTTTCATTAGTATAATATACACATTATCCTAAAGATCTTATTAAAGAAATAATTTTTCACATCCTAATTACAAATATCATTATCATCGAAAGATGATATAGAAATAAAAATTTTGATGCATATAAACATGAAAACTAGGGAAATTTATTTCTTGACCAATACCTTGATATTTTCTGAACCATTTATTCAATACAAATGATTTATAATTATTTAAATTAATATATATTTCAAATTTTCTCAGGGATAAACATTTATACCCAATGAAATTTATAAAACTGGTATTTTGATTAGAATTTAGTCTCGGTTTTGATACATGGAATCAATTTACGAAATAGTATCTTCTTTCCATCTTGTAAATTTTGATCCCTCTAATACCTCTTTATAATATAGATGATCATTATAGTTAAAAAACAATGATTCACCATCATTGGTGACTATAATCTAATATATATTCAGTTCTCATACATATCTAGTAATCCAATGTAGTATTTTTTTCAATAAATTCTAATTAAATGGGGACCTATAGTAATTTTTCTTATACCAAATCGTATGTATCCTAAGCATCAACTTTATCAAAGTCAATCTTATTCCCAATATTATCCAAGATTATGTTAACCATAATAAACAATAATTCAAGAATTATGATAGTTATTTTCTTTGATTATGGGGTACAAATATAATATCTGCTTATTTTCTTAGGATACCCTATAAAGAGACACTCCAATCCTCAGGTTCCAGTTTGTTTCCCATTCTAGACTTTATAGACACTCTACAACCCCATGCATGAATATGTGAGAAAAATAATTTATTTCCATTCCATAACTCAAATGTAATTTTTTTACTACATTAGTTGGCACCTTGTTTTGTATATATGTTGTTTTATGTAATGCATAACCTCAAATGGATAAAGGAGGAATTTCTTGAATGATCATCAATTTTACCATGTATATAATGGTATAGTTCCCAAGTTCCAAAACATCATCTCACTGTGGTTTATGTGGTGGAGTTATTGTATATTGAATCCCACACTCCCTCACAAATGTGATAAACTATTGGTTAAGATATATAACCACATAAATATAATCAATGAATCATTATATTCTGTACAAGATGATTCTGAAATTCATTCTTTAACTCATTTAACATATCAAAGGATTCAAACATATAAATCATCAAGTATATTCAAACATTCCTACTGAAGTTGTCAATAAAAGTAATAAATTATGAGCATCCACCACTAGTTTCTACTTGAAATTTTCTACACATATTTGTATTTACAAATTCTTGAAGCTCTTTGGTCCTTTCACCTTAATCATAGAAGAGTAGTTTTCTCATCATCCCTTATAAAATTGTTTAGAAATTTTAATTACTTTAATCAAAAAAATATTCCATGTAATATTGTTTATATAGAGTTGTCAAATACATCTCATTTATGTCACAAAGAGAGTGATGCCACAACTGAGTGTCAAATGAGTCATGTGTATTTATTTATTATATATTTATAAAATATAATTTTCATAATTTAATACATATACAAAGATGATTTCATTTTGAGGTATTCTTTTATTTATTATTTTATAGCCATTTCTATTTGGGTTTTCATTGTTTTTTAGCTAAAAATGAGAAATTCTATGTAAACATTATGTAGAGAAAAGATAGAGCACAGTTTGGAAAAATGTGCAGCCTCAATCCATGTAATCGTGTGTCCAAGTGGTGTTTCTGGAATGTGGACTATTGTATGGTCGACACATGGTTTATATATTATAAAGGAAAAGCATAAGGCATTTCCTTCATGTATATTAAGGGGAAAATAGTTCCCTCTCATTTTGGAAAACCATACAGGAAATCCCCGAGGACTATCCATCTTATTAAAAATTAGATTTTTCCTTTTCCTCTCTACCTAATTTTTTAGTCTTAAACACAAATTTCTCTCTCAATTTTGGATTCTACACTAAAGTATCCTCCCCTAACCCTCTTCCTCTATTAAATCATAAATTTCTTGGTATAGTTGGTGTGTTTTATCCTTGTCTGTTCATGTAATTTCTCTTCTCTCTTGGTTTCTACATCATTCCTATTGTCTTCATCCACATTGTTTGGGGTTTTATTTCTCTCGTGGGTATGGTGATTTTTTAGGGTTGGATATTTATTTTTCAGGTTAAACAATTTATTTAGGTTTTATCATTCCCTTATTGGGTTTAGTTGGTGTTCATTTTTTTATTTAGTACCATTTTCTGGAAGTTTCTACACATGAGGTAGGTGGTTCCATGAATGAACATTATTTGATGATTCTAATAGGATTTAATTTCCCCATTTATATGTTTAATAAAATTTATATGAGGTGTGAAATGTGTTTCTGAAATATTTTAAGGCGCATGTGTCTTTGTAATAGATTTTCTAATGTAAATTGGATGTCTTTAAAGTGTTTTATTTGTTTTTATTATTAAGAGTGTTCCACAAATGGTTCATGTTGGTTATTTAATTTTGAAATTGATGTGAAACATGATTTTAAAATTATTATGGTTTGTGTTTAAATTTTAAAATCATTTTTATGATGGAAATAGTGGTTTAATAAGCATGTTAATGATGACTGACATGTGGGTATAATAATATTATGATCCTTGTGATAGGTAGAATGAAATTTGAGAATGAAGGGAAACACATGTATCTAGGTGAAAGGACTATGAATATAATTTTATTTCACTCATAAGTGGTTCATTATAGATTCATATAAGAGGATTTAAGATTAAACTCTAACTATATGATGTTAATGATTGGATACAACTATGTCTATGGGGTGTCCCCTGCTAGTGGATCATACATTAGAATACTATTGTACATGTATTATATGCACTATTTCACTAAGATATGATTTATCTTATGACCCATGTCTATCTAGTACATGTAGGGATTTCCAGTGACACAGTTCCCTTTTATGATATTTCCTTACCATCAGCATATGATTAACATGGTAGGTTATTTTAAAAGGAATGTATGTTTTACCATAAAATGACTTCAAAAAAAATATTTCAAGTTTCCTTTTATAAAGCATGAATTTTATCATATCTGATAATTTTTATATCATATAATCTTTCTTTTAGGTGTCATCCTTTTGGTATTTTAATCACAACCTACTTAAACCTCTAAGAGTAAGTATATGTGGTTATGTTTGACACAGGTAAAGGCATGATGTTTGCAATTTGTGGTAAGGGATACTACAGGTCATACCTTGAAAGTGTTGTGGCTATATATTGATGATGATGCTCCTCTTGTCACATGGTTATTTTTTGAGCAGTTATGGTTCCCCTTTTATGTGTCTCTTTTCGTTTTGTTCAAAAGTTGTAAGCTTGAAAACTAAAATTGATATGTCATGTTTGGTAATAATCATTCCATTTTGTTTAGTTTATTATTGTTGTTTTTTATGATTTATTATGCAGCTAAAATCAATATCATGTTATAATTTTTATATTTGGGGACTATTTTCCATCACATGGAGATTCTGAAAGCCCTTTGGTTGATTCCATAGGCAGCGTCAGGTGTCAGTTAGGATATAACTCCACCTTGGTTTGTAAAACCTACATAAATACCGTTATTTACAAATTTCATACCCTAAATTATCATATCTCGAAAAATTTATCAACACTTATTTACAAAGATGAAAATCTATACATATATGTATAAATTTTAAAAGGAAATTGTGTTCATGGTTGTAATGCGAACATAAAAACAAATCTTTAAAAAACATAATTTTGTTGTCAATGCGAGATGGTGTTCTTCAAAGGATATAAATTCTATAATAAAACCATTAGGGCCTATTAGATTTTCCTACTTTCTATGAACCTTAAGAAATCTTGAAGATTCTTATATTTGGATACAAATGGTATAAAAACATGTATTACGTAATACCCAACATGTAGATATAGAAATATTACAATCAATTATGAATGTACATAAAAAATCAAATTTATTCTTGGATTTTGTGTATTTCCTATTCTAGTAGCCCAACATTCCACATGAAAACATATTGTAACATATTCATTCCCTTTCCTATAGATCTTCTTATTTATTGAAGGAGAGAGTACTAAATCCCTATATAGATTATGTGTCCTTTGTCTCATTTCCATATTCATCCTATTCTTGTTCACCATAAGGACAACATTTTTTTAATTCCTAAAGAATTTATCAACATGGAGACTTAGAGAAATATCTTCTAAATGTTTCTCTTTATTATTTATCATTTTATAATTTAAAAATGATGGGGATGTTTTTCTGGTTTAGAGGACATATTAGTATTTTCTATTTCACATCAAGGATGTTAATCCCAATGATTTCCAAGTTATCAAGGTGTCTAATCCACTTACCGATATATTCCCCAACTATTTCTGATTTTTAGAGAAAGAATTTGAATACTGAATTAGATATCACATATCTCTCTGATCTCATGTTGTCTTGTTATAGATATAATTGTTTATTAACAATGATTTACACATCCATATCCACATATTGAAAAATATTATTATTTTTAATAGAGGATATCATGAAACATTAGACATACAATACATCATCCACATGCATTAAAAAGAAAGACACTTCTTCCTCACTAACCTCTTTAGAAATTGACCTTGGTATTGTGGTTTCTAGATTGTATATGTTTCCTTTGTGGAATAGTATAAAACATAATCACTTATGCCATTCATATAAAATCACAAGAATGGGATGTTTATCCTTATCTAGTATGGATCAGAGAGATATTTTTGAATTTGTTTGGTTTTTAATTTCTAAAAATTAATTTAATATAATTAGTACTTTACATGATTACCAAAAATTATTAATAGATTAAAATTAAATTTCATCAATCTCACTATATTTTTGGGAAACATAATTCCCCTGACTAGAAGTTTTGAAATATATTATATCTTATAAATACTAGTGGTAAATAACTATATTCATCTTATCATAATCTATAAGTTGGCCTGAAAAGTTACATGAATGGTTTTTGAAGGCATACCTCACCCACTACATTAAATCATAGTTCCTTGTACCATTGAGTGGGTTCTACAATCATAAAATCTTGATTAATAAGTTATTGAACTCTTAACTCTTAGTTACACCATGTCTTTAATGGGTATTCAAAACTTGAGGATAATAATGTTAATCCAGACCAAAAAAATTAATCTTAACATTTATTATGATTGAAAGAACTCCAACATATTCTTGTTAATAACGTTGAACTACAAGTTTGATTCTTACATAAGTAGTGGAAGGTTTTTCGAACTTAATATTTTTGTTCCATTGTTTTTATTTTTATGTGTAATTATTATTTTATCATTATCACATGAATTGTTAATAATATGTACATTTTACTTATGTGATTAACCATGTCTGATAAAAATTTTCATAATGTGGTTTTACTTTATTTCATCTTGCATTCTTGTTAATTAATTAATTATGTGATCATGTGGAACCAACAATAATAAATAATTAACCAATAAAATAGTAGAAATAAATCACAATTGGAAGGTTCATGATATTATTTAATTATTGGTTTATATAGAGTATGATAATCTTACCAAAATACATTTGGAAATCACCATGAACTGTATCTTGATTTATGTTTCATTATTCCACATTGGTTCCAATTTATTACCTTGATTGGTTTAACATCAGCTCCTAAACTCGGACAACCATCGCTCTCTTGGTAGATCCGTAGTTACGTAATCATTTACAAACACATGGTTGAAGGGGATCCAATGGATTGGGTAAATTTTGGTTTACATCAATGAAAATATGATCATCTTTTCCCTTACCCAATAAGGTGAAGGAAATTAATCACATTGCATAAAATTTAATTTTGACGTAACATATTAAATGAAACCAATCACATACTTAGGTTTGTTCTTATCTTGTGGTAATCCACACAATGTGCAATAAGAATAAATTTTCAGTATAGTTACCTTTTATGTAGATTCTTTCATTAATTGTAATGGTATTCTTGGAATTAATCTAGTTAATTAAATTTAGCTTAATTCCATATGAACATCCTTAACTCACCACCATTAATATCTTATATCATGTTAATCTCATAAAATATTTATGAAGTACATAAGTGTACTTTGAGGGAACTTTTTGTGAATGTAAATTTTTTTCACAATAATTAATTCAACCAATAAATATAAATCCTATGACATTTCATGTATTATAATATAAATTTAACACCAAAAAATTCTAAAAAACCTTATATTTGATAGCGTGTATCAAATGCATCACCAAGAACATAATGGGAATATCATATCCCGTGACTCAACTATATATTAACTATTTTTTTATAAATTTAATACATGATCTATATTGTAATAGAATCAACACTGGGATATCTTTCATTGAACACAACACCAAATTTCCTTGATAGCTTTTGATACACGCATGAGTGAACTTCCACAAAATCTTTTGTTACATTAATGAATGATTTTCACCATGTAACAATGTATTATTAATTTATTATTATCTAATATAATACGATGTAAAATAGTTGTTTAATTAATAGTTTTGAATACTAATAAGTTACTTATTAAAACAATTATTATTTACATCAATATAGAATGTATTCATTTATCACTAATTAATTTAAATGTAAATAAGAACTAATTGGATATTAAAAGAAATATTATTATTTCTAATGCTTCCAAAGGATTTAAATATTAATAAAAATAATTAATTAAATTTTTTTAATTATTTTAATGAAATAAATATTTTATATGTTAAATAAAATATTTTTTATATTCAACCATTAGGTTTCATAATCATAAGATAGGAACAAAACCAATTTCACAGAAAAACTAGTATTTTTATAAAGGAAAGTTGCATCAATATAAAGGAGAGAAAATTATAAACATAAATATTGAAACATTAATTATTTTAATATGTCAAAATATAATTCATAATTTAATTAAAAATATTTAAATCATGTTACGGTCATTTTTCTTTTATTTTTTAGAAACATATCGTATTTTAATAAATAGTTAAAAATATAGAATTTTAGTTCAAATCAACTTTTTAACGTAAAATATTTATCATGATAATATATAATTTTAAATGGTTTTAATTTTTAATTATATGATATATCGATAAATTAATACAATTTATTATATTGGAATCAATTTCACATAGAAATTGATTATAAAATCCTGACAATCTTTAAGAGTTTTTTACATAAAAAACAAGTATTGTCATCTTTGATGTGGGATGATTTGTAAATTATTTTCTTCTACTTATAAGATTTAAATTTTAAAAAATGGATTCCATATTTGGAATATGGATAATTTATAATATATAATAATACACGCTATTTTTTTGACAAAAAATATTAGAGAAGGTGATTAAAATAAATTATAACTATTATGGTTAAATGAATCTTAATAATGGACTGATACTTAAACATAAGGAATATAAAGACATATAAACCTGTCCAAAGGAAATTAAATATAAATATTTAGATGTAATCCTAAATTTTTTCATATTTTGACCACTATTGGATCTTCCGACAACATGAAAAACTTTCTTAAAATTCCCTTTTAAAAATGATACAAGAGTACCACTCCTCCTCTACTATAGAAGGACCTTCTCTCCTCCCACATCATCACACCTCTCAAGAAACATTGTCTAGAATGATCTATACCAAAATATCTCACAAAAATGAAACCCCTCGTCTTATTATTCTACCTTTGTGTATGAATGAAAACAAAATATCCCTCTTGTGTAAACCGAAAGGAGTTACCTGATTAAAAAGTGACCATCTTCCTTACATTTTTTTGTTTTATTTCCATTATACTTCCCCCAAACTCTTCTTATTATCCGATTGTATAACAGAAATAGTATCCTAATTATATTGATATTTTTATATAGTTATTATATCTATATTTACAAACACATCCATTTGATGGGTACTGAATATACTACTTTTTTGTACGGTGAACTACTGCATGATGAAATGATGATTGTTCGTTTTTCCTTTACCACCTCTCATAGTTTCCATTATGATAGAAAAAATATTTATATATGATATATATGATATTTATTATTTATTTATTTATATTGAATGTTTTTATTACACATACCATTAATACTTTACATGTTACATTAATACGGTGATATCGTTTGAGTAAGTGTGGTCTACTGCCCCCTCAAAGCAATGTGACTTGTTGAAACTATAAATGAAACATATAAATGATTATTTCAATTAAAAATATGTGAAAAAAAACTATATATTATATTCATGGGATTTTTACCTTTTTGTAAGTGTACTATATATATATCATTTTTATTATTAAATTTTCACATAATAAAAAACTGATAATGTCGTTCTTGGACATGTGGTCTACTGACTCCTTTACATGATGTGATTCCTTTTACATAAATAAAATTAAATATATAATTATATATGATTATTTAACATGGTATTTATTGTATAATTTCCATTTAGTAAATATATGGTGTTATATACATTATTTTCATAATGATCATTTAAAAATGGGAACATTACTTGTGTGTACGTACAACCTACCGTCTCTATGAATATAAATTTTTTCATTACTATATTTAATGGTATATTTAAAAATTATAAATTATATATAAATAAGTTATTTATTTCAGGATAATTATTCTTGATATGTTATATCATGTCCTCTTTAACCACAATTGACATACAATAGTTATTTTTGACACATAAACCAAATTTGGTTAGAACACCCAACATAAACATAGTTATTTCGGAATTTGTAATAAATATGGAATAATTAAGATAAAAGTAACGATAAACATTAAAAAATTCCAAATAAAGTATAAAATTAACATTTTGTTTTTAAAAATGAAGTTAATGGATGTTCACCCACAAGGAAACATAATGTATGGGGGTTTTCATCTTAATATACATTCTATTGAGCTTAATTTTTGTCATGCGGTTAGATTCTAGATACTATAAGATGAAGTGGTTCTAGAATAGATTTACCTATGAGTAATTACTATAATGAGGTGTTTTAATCCTAAATTTTTGAAACCTGGTATATTATAGTGTTCTTTACTATGAACCTAGATTGACACTCTTGGGGGATATGCTTAAGATAATTCCCATTTTCATTACATTCCATCATGAGGTATTTTGACAATAAATAACCATGGTTAATCCAATGGTGTTTTAGATTATAGATATTGTTTCATGATCTATAAATATAATGTTTCCTATTATGGATAATCCATATACCACGTAGGACCTATATGAAAAAATGGATGAAGTATTTATGTCTTGTGGTTGTATTGAAAACCATAGTTAAAAGGTTGTTTAGTGATTTACCTTATTTCACAGATTTCAATAATGATTAATTTGGAAATAATATTATCATGGTTTTAGAAAATGACAAGATATATGTTCAGTAAAAAAAACAAATCTAATAATATTGGGATACTTCAACCAATGACTGAAGGATGATAAGCGATTTACTAAAAACCACTGACTAACACAATGTCCTGGTTAATTTTTCATTGTTTTTAGATAAAAAATTTTATGAAAAAATGTTAATGATGAACCAATTGTATCAATTTAGAGTATTATAGATTAATCTATTAACCATAATTGTTTTCGAAGATAATTAAGGATAAACATTTGGATTTGATACTATTTTATAGGCGTTATGATCCTTTAAATTTTTTATTTTAGTGTTGTAGACATAAAATATTAATTATTGGTAATTAATCACCATAATTAATGAGTTGATTTATAATTTGATTGAAGGAGAGAAAAAAGTTAGGATTATTCCTAGGAAGATTATACAAATCATGTAATAATATTTACATATACTCTTCATCAGTAAAATAAATACCCAACATAATGAAATTGAATTTGAGATAAAATGTATCCTAATACCGTAATTTATATTAAACCAATAGTCCTTTATATCTTTTCAGACTTGAGCCCCTATATAATCCAATGATCATTTACTTGTTTGCGATTTATTACCTCATTTAGTCCATATAAATACTTACTCATTTCTACTCAATAAATATTTTCACTTTCCACTACTTTTCTCTTACATAGAGACCTAGTCATGTGGTATTTCGTTTGATCTTTTCAATTCCCATTGTCTCTTTTCCAGATAATGTTTTACGAACCCATCTCGTGAGGCGATATTTTAAAATAAAAAATATCAACCAATATATTACCATAAGTGATTTTAAATTGTGAGGACACAATTTTATTATTTCAAGGATAATGTAACACCCAGAATTTATAATGTACAACTTCATATTTGACAGTGTTTATGACAATCATCACCAAGTACAAAAGAGAATATAATATCCCAAGAGTATACTATATATTAACTATTTTAAATAAATTTTATAAATTATATATCTTGTAATTCATAAAGATTATATTTATCTTTCATCATAAACTGTAATGAAATTCCTCAAAAGGTTGTGTTACAAGCAAGAGAGACCTTCCCCGATATTTTTCCTTACAAGTAAGAATGAGATTCACAAAATAATAATGTAATATTAAAATATTATTATTTAATATAATATTATATAAAATTTCCATTAAATTAGTTTTTATTAATAATAATAACTAAATGATAATAAAATATGGTTTACACCAATTTAAATTCAATTTATTAGTTTCCAATTAATGAGAAATGATAATAATAAATATTTTTATATAAAGAGAAATATTATTATTTTAAATGCTTCCAAAAGAGTTTTATCATAATAAAATTATATAATTACAATTAGGTAATGATTTGTATGAAATATATATGTAATAAATTCAATAAAAAACTAATGATATTAATCCATTAGGTTTGCTTGTCATAATATAATAACACACCCAGTCTCACAGAAAAACATTATTATTTTTCTAAAGGCAATTTTAATGACATTTAATGGAGAACCCATATTAAATATAAATATTAAAATATTTATTAATTTAATATGTAAAAATAAACATCATCATTGATATATAAAAACAAATATTTTCATTGGGTGAATTCATTATATGTTATAGAAATATATAATTTTTTGACGAATACATAAAAATACTGGATTTTAGTTCAGAACAACGATTTCATATAATTCAATTATAAGGATAAATTATAATTTGATTTGGTTTTCAAGTTTAATTAGATAATATTTCATCAATTAATAAAATTTATTTCATTGTATTAAATTTCACATTGAAAATAATTATAAAAACAAAAAAAAATTGATACATTTTTACTTTAAAAACCTTCATTGTCGTCCCGCCTGTGAGATGAGTGTTAAATATATTTTTTTCACTTATAAAATTGGAATTGGAAAAATTAGATTTTATATTTTTAATAATAATAATTTATAATTTATTATAATTCCAATTATTTTTATCTAAAAATATTTGTGATATAGATTAATATTAATTACAACAATTAGGGTTAAATTAAGTTTAATCAAGGACGAAACGTTAATCTTAAGACCTAAAATGACCAATAAACATCACTAAAATACATTATATAGTAATATTACAAACCTATAATCACTTTTATTAAATTTGAAACATTATTGTATCCACATTCCACATGAAAAATGTGCATGGTATTCCATAGTAAAAATATTAGAAGAGTGAAACTCTTCTACTATAAAAGGTCCACCTCTCCTCCCACTTACTCAAACCTATAAAGAAACTTTGGATCAAAAAATATATGAAAAATTTGAAACCAAAATTCCATACCCAAATCATATAATTTTTCAATTATATAGGAATAAATCTAACAATGCTTTTTTGGGTAAACTAAAAGGAGTTACCCGATTAAATGGTAACAAAAAAACCTAATCATTTTTGTTATGCTTTCATTCTCCAAATCCTAAAAATATTTAAAATATAATTTTATAAAATGAAATATAAATATATACTATGATGTATTTATGATAAGTTATATACATAAAATTTCACATAAATCAATCTAAGGGTTAATTAACATACTCTTTTTATGTATGTTGAACTACTTCCTCATGAAATAATGAATGTTCATTTTTTCATTACCACCTATCTTTGTGGAATGATGAAGTAAAAGATATTTATCTATTATATAAATGGTAATTATTATTTATTTATACTAATTTCATAATTTTATTTCTGATACCAATAATACATTCTATTTTATAATATTATGATAAAGTCATTTGAGGACTTGTGGACTACAACCCCCTTGAAGTGATGAGATTTTTTTCAAACTATACATAAGACATATAATACATGGTTTCAATTAAAATTCTGTGACAGTAAAAAAAACTCTATTATATTCATTAAAGAAATAACATTCAGTAAATATTCTAAATATATATCATTTTCACTATTTCACGTTCACACACTTAAAATGTGATATGGTTGTTCAGGGACATGTAGACCACCACATCCTCAACACGATGTGATTAATTTTACATCATAATAATTAAAAATATAAGTACATAAAAATCAATAAAATGGTATTTAGTATTTATGGACATTCAATAAGGATATATTCTTAGATAACCTTTTTCTATAACAATCATTGAAAATTGGGATTGTTACTCATGTGTTCATACAGCCTATCATCTCCATGATTGTATCATTTATCATAACCATATTTAATGGTTGATTTTAAAATTATAATTGATGTATAAATATAATAATTATTTCTTTATAATTATTTTGGTGATTATTTATAATGTCCTCTTTGACCATAGTTGACATACCAGAGTATTTTGGTACACATACACTGAATTTGGTCCAAACACCCGACATAAACTTAATTGATTAAGTGGGTGTAAACAACATGGTAATAATTAAAATATAATTAATTAAAAAAATGAAAAAAGTTATCAGGAATGTATAAAATTAACATAAGTATATTATATATGATTTTAAAGGGTGTTCACCTAAAAGGAAACACAAGTTATGGGATTTTTTCTAGATTTATATTCCAATTAGACTTAATTGTTGTTACACACCGACTTTTTTTATATGTAGTACATAGTGTCTTTAATATGTTATATCATGAATCTTTTTTTTCATGACGCTATATGATTCATTTAATATTATTCCATCATGTGTATTGCGATTTAAAATTCACAATGTGGTATGGTACACGTTTGGATGTTAAATGATTATTTTCATCAAGACACATACTAATGATATTTTAATTACATTTCCATTATAAGAAATTATAAAACTATTTTTCAATAAATCATTTCATTATTATTTTTTCATTCATGACCCTTTTCATGTATTTGTACCATTTTTATACTCTTTGGTACTCAAAAAGTTTTAGGAATTGTTTTTATGAAAACCTGATGTTTTTTCACTCTTTATTTGGATAACCTATTTTCTCCTAAAAACCATGATTCATTAAATGTTTTAAAAAATGATTTTTAAATAACATGGTAAAGATATTTTTACCCTTTTTTTCCTATACCAATATTTTCAATGTTGTAATCTAGTCTCTTTCCCAATAAGGGATTTTTAAACCCTTTTTACCACGGAAAATGAATGTTCTATTAACTTGTAATGCTAGTACAGATTTACTTTCCATAATTTATTTTAAGCATCCTTTGTAGGTTTAAAATTTTAATTTATAAATAAAAAAATTTCAAAAGTGATTTTCATATAAAATGTTTTTTCAATTGGTTTTCCTAATAAAAGGATATTTTCCTCAAGAATGTTTTTAAAATTTATATTTATATAATGTATATTCATTAATGATAACAACCCTTTATTTTCTTCCACATTCTATATATTTTATTGATACCATCAATAATCTAACTATGGATGGAATATGATTTAATTTTTCCAATTATAGTATTCACATTCACATACTTGATTCCTTTTATTCCCCTTGAATTATTAAATTACCTATGATCATTGATTTTTCCCTAATTTTCTAAATCATATATCATGGATATTACTATTTCATAAACATTACACTCTTTTATATACAGTCTCAACTTTGATGGTCATTTGATCTTTCAGTGAAATATTTACAATTTGGAATACTTAATTCAATATGGTTATTCGATAAGGCATGTTATTGTTTTCAATTATTCAAAATGAGGGATGTTTTCAACTGCTACGACATGGTTCTGGCCTAGTTATAAATATACCCTTGATGCATCGACATTCTCATGGGGTGCGTTATTTACCTAGATGCCTTAGATGGGTTTTTAACCTATATTTTGTAAACTGTATTATGAATGATCATGAAATAAAAGGGTCCATGTACCTAGGAATTATAGAATCAAGTAATTAATTAATTACATCAATTTGATTTATTAATTATTCCTCCATGAGATCTTACATTGATATATTTATCGATACATTTCATATTTAGTTCATTTAATAAATTGTATGTGTTTTATTCTCTTCGATTTCCATATTTACTTTTCATATATAGATATTTTAATGGAATGTGTTTCCAGTTAATACATTTCCATATTATTTATTCACTTCCATTCAGTTTACTGATTACATTACATGTGGGTTCAATTTTTTACCTTTTAATATTATCTATTCTCATTGATTCATTATTTCTTCCACTTTACATACCCTAACTATGCATTTGAGCTCACCCTTATTACATTTCTGTCGATAATAATCACTGAATCATACAATAAAATATATGCATTGATTTTGTAGATGGATTTGAGATAAACTCAATGATATTTGTTTACAAAGAAGAAAAAAAATTATGTTTTAATGAGTGAAGGAATTTGTAATAAAATACCCATTTATATATCTACATTACCATGACTAGTAAACTTTATGGTCCTTTGATGATTGATTCCTGGTAATCTTGCTAATTTAATAGATCGAAGACACCAGATTTGGGATTCTAAGGATCTGTCGCTATAATAAATGACACAATTAATACATGAAAATAGTTTTAATTATATTTTTAATTCTTATATACATTTAAAATTTATCACACTATCTAGAGTATAATAAATGGTGTGTACATAGTTAAGCAATGTGTACTACCTTATTCTCATTTTCATATCACATTCCTAGTGACTGGATGTGTTTCCTATCATGGATGAGTTTAAGGAACCTAGTTTTCATTCCATCATATAAGGAATGTGTCCTTTGAATTTCAAAATATGACATTTCTCATCCCATATATTCGATACATGACATGTTCGTACACCCCATGTTCTCTTTCATAAGAAAATATGGACAAAACATTGTGTACGGTGGTCACATGGAATGTCTTTATTCAAATTGTGTGCCAGTCTATATGGTTCGACCTTCCAATCCACATTTATCAGTTCTTAGACATGAATTTTTTAGATCTGACCTGATATAAGGAGATACAAGTGGGTAACATACTTACAATGTTTCTATTCTCCCAGTATACATTGTGTACTTTGGTTTTATATTGAAATAACCTTGGGAAACTATATTTAGGGTTCTTAAAATATATCACTATTTTAAATTATAACTAGTTTACTTGTTATGTTGGTTATAATAATGAATGGAAAATATATTTATGTATGGATAATAAAATAAATTGATCTAAAGTATAATAAATCATAAATTCATGAATGTAATAAATGGGTAATTAATAATTACAAATTAAACATGTGAACCCAATTTTTTCCACTAAAAGGTTTCAATTGCATTGGAAATTTCATTATGGAATGTGAAAATCAATTTTTAGAATTAATTTATAAATAATCAGTTATTTATATGAAAATAAGTCGTATCCAATAAATACCATAGATTACTTGAGTATATAAAACTTATTGTAATATCACATTAATTTGAAATTAAATTTAGAGAAAATATATAATTACATTAAATTGTAATTCCCAATTTATTAATGATACGATTGATTGGATCTCATCAAAATATCATTTTGATTTAGGATTGATGTGTATAATCCCTCTAGTGGTGATCCACATGTGCACCACAATCTCTAAAAGTCTTTATAGAATCACAGAGTACTATCATGGTTGATTGAAATCTTATTCATTATACATGGTTGAGGTCAATATAATTATTATTATAGAATGTAAAAATCTTTGTTTTCTCTCTAATGATTTAGATAAGATGATATAAGGGAACTCTAGATATGCTGATCACTCTATGGGGTTTGAGAAATATCATTGAACTATGCATTTTGAAAATTAATAGTGAATATTAAATTTGATATAACTTGATTTTTTACAATGATATTTTTAGGGTTGTAAATTTTCAATGATTCTTTTAACAAAATTTATAATTATTTATTAAAATCATGTTAAAAATAATAATATAAGTATTATAAGTTGTCACTTGAATTTTTAAACACAATAAATAATATATAAATAAAAATCACTTATAATATTTCCAACTGGAACATTATGATCGATCCTCTTATCATCAATATTTATTAAACCATGAATGATGACTATTTATTTAATTAATATCAATACATTAATCAACAAAAAATTATAAAAAATGTATTATTCAATAAAATATGAAAAAATATTTATTATTATTATTTAACTAACTTATTCTATTAAATAACATTTCATTAAATCTTTATTAATTAAAACACAAATAAATATTATTTATTATTACATGCTTAATTCAGTAATTTAATCCAACTGGGATTGTACATACACATAGTGTTTGAACCTCTATATCTATTTCACATAGTAATAAGCCATAACAACAGAATTTCAAAGGTTAGAATCTATCCACATGGAAAGGCACTCATTGAAAAATAATTTAAGGTCACAATGAAATTCAACATCATACAAATTCTTACCATATAATATTTTCCCTTAATTATAATATATCAAAACATTATAAGCCAATTTCGTCAACCAATATGATCAAAAATATATTTCTATAAATCATTAAAAATGAAATCTCACACCATGTCCATGGATTTTTCTATGATATACCATTACCATCGAAGGTCCAAATATACCAGATTATATAATGGGATAGAAGGGATAAACCCTTTCTCATATTATCCATAAATGAAATATCACTCATTATGCACAAAAAACATATCTTACCCAACCATGATTATATTTCATAAAAACTTTCGTCAATACATACATGTATTTGAGTAATGATATCCGTTAACGATCATCAAAATGTTTAAAAATTAATATATATATCCATAGATAGAAACATCCAAAAACATATTGAAATGTTGATGTCATGTTGATGGTTCGATTCACATAACCTCTTATCTTACATATTACCAAAGGTTGACACCTTGAGATGGTTACATAGTGTCGTATGAGCCTCTGTCCTAAGATATCATGTATCATCTATGATTCAAAAGAAATTATCATCCACCCATAGGAAAATATTGATGAATACTTTCCTCAAACCTACGGGTTCTCATTATATATAGGTACCGATGTGACCATTCAGTGCTTCATAAATTCTTTATACATTATCCCATACAAATTTCATTTAAATAAAGAATCGATTTTTGATAGTAAATCATCAAAAATAATGAATAAATATAATCATGTACTAAGAAATTACGTTCTAGGGAATAATATAAGGCCCCAACCTTAAACCTTACTTAATATTGAATTAAATGAATAATTCACATTGAGGATATTTTCAGGTTTAGAGTTTTAGAGAATTAGAACATAACTATTACATCTTAAAAGATTACAAAGTAGACACTTCTACTAAGTCTCCATAAAATAAAAACTCATAAAAAGAAATATGTCTAGATTATATGTTTTAGATAGCATGAAATTCCCTTGATCCCATCCTTGACCTTATTCCACTTTAAGTCCTGTGAAAAACATTTCGAAAAACTTGGGGTGAGCATAAAAAGCTCAGTAAGGGATACAAAAAGAATGAAAACTATTAGTTTTTCAAACATCAAGTAAACCATGTATACTATATCAAAGTAATACCTTCACCTTCATGAAGTAGTAAAAAAATCTTCACTGAATAAAGTATCATTACTTACCTTTTTGTAACCATAAGATTACCATAAAACCAATATAAAGAACACATAGAATATATAAAGGTAACTTGGGACATAAACATACTTAAGTGGAATAACCATACGGTTGACTTCCACACATATCACTTAATGGAATAGCCATACGGCCAATTTCCATACATACTTAATGGAATAGCCATACGGCAGACTTCCATACCCAATGCATTGGAGGTTATAACGTAACCACCCATCCTGGTATTCACGGCACCACCCGTCATATGGTTTATAACGTAACCACCCGTTAAAATGTCCAAGTACCAATATAAAATCATAAAACATAAAACCAATATAAAGGAATGATAGCATTTTCCACATTTCAATCACAATATATCATAAATATATTGACATAATAGAATCCTTTTTCAAAACCATTTTCAATACCAAAATACATAAAAGAGTATATGGTATTTATTTTATTCTAAAAACATTACGGCTTGTTGAGAAAGCCAAAGATCAAATAATACTCGTGGCGGCGGAAAAGGTCGTTGTCACCGCGTACGTAAAAAAACATTCCTTTTTGTCATTTAGTAAAACGCTTCGTAGAAAAAGATTCCTTTTGTATAAAAGTAAAAGTCAAAGGAGTTTATACACCGTATAAAAGAAATTTGTGTATAAAACGAAATATGCCTCAATGAAAGGAGATTGAGACGAAGTCCCTTACCTTGGGTCCGACTTGACTCGATCGTTCTTTAACGTCCTGAATAATAAACTTGAGTTAATTTATACTTGATTAAGAACCTTTTTAAAGTTCATTATTCTTTTTATATCACTTATTTCCATGTTATTAACATTATGTATCCATTTAAGTTAATAATGTTTGTTTTGTCAATATTTGGTTCTTAAGTCGAAAGTTGACTTCTTACAATTACATGTTGTTCATGTGGTCAAAAGTTCTTTATATCCAGAATGAAAATCCTGATTTGGATATCATATATATCATATATATCCAGAATATACATGTATTTATAATATTACATAATAATTTAGAGGTAAGAAATGAAATGCACCATTCATGGAGACGGTAAGTCGTACGTACGCATGAACGCTACTTTCATTTCTTTGTCATATTAGTGGAATTAAAACTAAATGAGAGGTATGTATATTTTAATTCCAGAATTATATTCATCATTTTGATATATCATTAATTATATATATACATTATATACATGTAATTTTAATAGTACATTACATTTGGGGATAAGAAATGAAATGCACCGTTCATGGAGACGGTAAGCCGTACGTACGCATGAACGCTACTTTCATTTCTATCTCATACTTTAATGGAAATAAATAATAATGATATAGAGGTATATTATAATTCAAGTATAACATCATATATAATAACTTTAAATCCATCCTATACACGTCCCACATATGGCATTAACGAATCACATCACTTTTAGGGGGCAGTAGTCCGCACTTCCTTAAATGAAGATATCGTGTTTACCCATAATGGAAACCATAAAGGTATGCCAAAAATGAAAAATACAGAAGCTTAAGGAAATAATAAACATATTATATATCATATATAAAAATAGTTACATCATAATGGCCACCCTTGAAGGTGTTAAATGAGTATTGAACAATCATCATTTCGGGAGGCAGAATTTCTCCATCCACGGAAACCGTATGTTCTTTAACCATTTGATGTAGTTGTGTGAGAGTGTGGCTCAAATAAATATTATAAAAACATCCTAGTATATTGAAGATACTGGTGTTGTTACAAAATAAGTAAATAAAAAGAGTTTAGAGGGTTGGAGAAGCAAAATAAAACAAATGAACAAGAGAGAATGAATTACCTTTAAAAGTGTAACTCCCTTTTGATTTGAGACTAAAGGCTTCCATTGAAAGGATTCTGCCCAAAGGGAATCCTCTAGGATGAGGAGAGGGATGTGGAGAGATTAATTGGGCAGGGTTTTGCCGAGTCAAAGGCTTGAGAATTGTGTGAAATGAGGTAGAGGTGGGGGCCTTTTATAAGAGGAGAGGAGGGGCACATTTGGAAAGTAAAGAAATATTACTTTATTTGAAAATGTGTTTCGGTTTTAAAAGGTCCCAAATTGATATAATTCGTGGATAAGGTGATAAGGGTTCTAAATACACTCATCCAATTGGTTTGGGACATGTGTAGGTTTTAGATATTTCATTATCTTTCCATTTTATTTAAATCGTCAAATAATGATGTCATCGCTGCATCATTATTATGTCATAAATAATTTAATTTATTTAATGTCTAAAAATTATAAAAAAAACTACTATGATGTAGGAAATCGTTTTATATTTCTAATGACTATTTATAATCAAAAGTTGGACTTGTATAACCCCACTAAAAAATTATTTTAGTAAAACGATTTATGTTAGTGTCATTTTCACTTTAACATTAAATAAAAATATATTAATGTCATTTTCCAACTAAAGTGGCTCCATGGGGTCCCCAAGTTGGCCCATGGCTTGTCTCGGTCGGCAATGACTCACCCAATAGGTGTAGGACAAGTGTAATGGTGTTTTCACATTCCTATAATACCATTTTTACCATAAACTACACTAATTACCTCTAATCGCGATTAATTAAAAAAAGTTACTATTCACCAAAAAAATTATTTTAATCTCATTGAACCACATTTTAATTCTTAATGAAAACCATGTATGTCGGATTTTCAAAATTCAATACACATTAGTGGTAAACTTTCATTTAACTGAAAAATCAGTTTGCTTGATTACCACTTAGTGGTTTCACTATTCATCAAAAATTGAAGTTTTTCAGAAAATTACCAAAAATTCACCCTAAGCTATATTTGATATTCCGAATTCAAAAATGAAGTCCATTTTACAAAATTAAAAACATATAAGTAAAATTAATTAATTTAATAATTAATTCCCGCTGTCATGACAAATAGCGTGTTTTTGTGAAACAATAAGTATCAAAAGATTGACACCAGTTTAAGTCCAATTTCAAAGTGAAATTAATTCCAACGATCACTATTGGATTTAATGGTAAAAATATTTTCTAATTTCACTTTAAAACCAATTAAAATAATAATCTAATCATATAAATAATTTAGATTAAAAAGAGGTTTTGAATTAAAATACAACATTTTACACTATTCATAAAAAAATGAACTTTATCAGAAAGGTACCAAAAATTTACAAAAAGTAAATTTTGATGTCCCGATTCTAAAGAAGAGTTATATTTGGTCCAAAATAAAGTATAAGAGTGATAAAAACTATATTTAATGACGGTTCACCATTAAAAGTTGATAAGTGAACCTTTAGTGAAAATTAGAGTATATATGCCCTAAAATTGAACTCTTTCCGTAATTCAAGCCTTTATCTTTTATTGGGTAAATGTATAAACATTTAAAAACATATCCAATCATATTTTAGTTATTTCTATCCATTCCCGCCAGTACAACGGCTACTTGTTAACTATCATTTAAAATAATATTATTTTATTACTAGTGTGCTACGTAAGTTTCAAAGAAACTCGTCGTTGCGTATTGGGTATGCTATCGAACATAGAAACTCCTTTAAAATAAAATTAATATTTAATTCGTAAATATTAATAAATATGAAAATTCTTTATTCTTTATTTACCTGGGATGTTACATCCTTCCCCCTTTTGGGAATTGCGTCCTCGCAATTTTATTCACTTATCAAAATAAGTAGGGGTTTTTATCCCTCATATCATTTTCAGATTCCCACGTTGCATCTTCAATCACATGGTTTTCCCACAAAACCTTTACCTGATGAATCACCTTATTCTGTAACACTTGCTCCCTGTGGTCAAGAATCTGGACCGGTTGTTCCTCATAAGATAGGTTCTCTTCCAGCTAAACTACCTCTGGACTCAAAACATGAGATGGATCTGGCATATACTTTCTCAACATCGAAACGTGAAAAACATTGTGTACCTGAGATAAACTCGGAGGTAAAGCCACTCAGTATGCAACTGATCCAACTCTTTCCAGAATTTCGTATGGTCCAATAAACCTTGGACTCAACTTTCCTTTCTTACCAAATCTCATCACGCTTTTCCAAGGAGAAACCTTGAGAAAAACATGATCACCTACCTCGAAAGATAGATCCTTCCTCCGGTTATCCGCATAACTCTTCTTCCTGCTCTGAGCTGTTCTCATGTGTTTTCTGAATCAACTGAACTTTTCTGCCATCTCTTCTACCAATTCTGGTCCCATCAACTTTCTTTCACCCACTTCATCCCAAAAAGATGGAGTTCGACACCGCTTCCCATATAATGCCTGAAATGGTGCCATCTGTATACTAGAATGGAAACTGTTATTATATGAAAATTCAACCAAAGAAAGATGTTGGTCCCAACTTCCCTGATAATCCATCGAACAAGCTAGTAGCATATCCTCTAAGGTCTGAATTGTTCGTTCTGACTGCCCATCTGATTGAGGATGAAAATCTGTACTAAAATTTAATTCATTACCCAACGACTTTTGAAGGCCATTCTAAAAGTTAGATGTGAACCTAGGATCACGGTCCGATACAATGGAGAGAGGAACTCCATGTAACCTGACTATCTCTTTAAGATACAGACGGGAATTTTGATCAAGAGAGAAAGTATCTCGTATAGAAAGGAAATGAGCAGATTTGGTCAAGCGATCAACAATAGCCCAGATTGCATTATTACCTCGAGATGTCTTCGATAATACAATCACAAAGTCCATGGATATATTCTCCCATTTCCACTCTGGAACTGGTAAAGGCTGAAGCATCCCTTTCGGTAACTGCCTCTCTGCTTTAACATGTTGACATGTTAAACACTTCACAGTAAAATCAGCAATGTCTCTTTTCATTCCATCCCACCAGTAATACTCCCGCAGACCTCTGTACATCTTAGTACTGTGAGGATGAAAAAAGAACTCATTCTTCAACTGTGAATCACAAGGCACACATAACCTCTTCACAAACCTAAAAACACAAACACAAACTTATCCAAGAACTCATGGAAAATTTTATTCATAAGGTCCATGAATACAGCAGGTGCATTGGTTAACCCAAAAGGCATAACTACAAATTCATAATGGCCATATATAGTATGGAACGCAGTCTTCGGAACATCTGCTTCTTTTACTTTCAATTGATGGTACCACGACCTCAAGTCAATCTTCGAAAAATACTGAGCTCCCTGGAGCTGATACCACTTCATTCGATGGCCCAACATCTGCTGAAGTTGTTGCAAAGGATTTCGCCACCCCTTTCTGCTTGTAGTATGGCTGCATTCCCCCAGTTGAGTTCTTCGTTGGACACTCGTTTGCATAATGACCCATTTCATTACACTTAAAACATCTTACCATTGGCTTTTCATTTCCTTCTTGATCATCTTCTTTACAGTTACGAGCAATATGACCAGACTTACCACACCGAAAGCACTTACCAGACTTGGATAAACATTCTCCAGGATTCATTTTACCGCACTTCTCACATGATGGATATTTGGTTTTCTTACCTCCTTGCTTCTTTGATGAATTCTTCCCATTTTCCTGCCAACTAGACCTCTTATTATGTTGTTTTTCATAGAACACCTGATCATCGGTAAACTCCATTTCCACCTTCTCCGCTCATCGAACAAGTTTTTCATAACTTTTGAACTCACGAGAAGCTAATTCCCTTCGATACTTTGGCTCTAACCCTGAGTAAAAACGGTTTATTTTACTATCAAGATCTCGTATGAAGTTTGGAGCATACCTTGCCAATCGAGTGAATTTTTCTTCATAAGCAGCCACTGAATCATCCTCCTTCCTCAATTCTAGGAACTGTTTTTCCATCCTAAGACGAACCACCTTAGGAAAATATTTCTCAAGAAACATACCTTTGAATTCGTCCCAGTGAAGATCCTCAATCTCATCGTTATCCCTTATATTTTTCACCATCGACCACAACTGATCTGCTTCACCTTCAAAACGGTAAACAGCAAGACTAACATTTTGATGTTCTGAACACCCCATGACATCAAAAATATTCTCCAGTTCTTTAATCCACCCTTCAGCTTGCACAGGGTCAGATGATCCTCTGAATGATGGGGGATGTTGCCTCATGAAATGTTCCACCACTGACATGTTTATCTGCGGTTGATCTGGCTGATCTCGTGCATGGATACCCCCACCATTTATAGCCTGAGTCAACTGTGCCATCACTGCAACAAACTGTTCAGTTCCGATTCCGACCATATCAGGTTGCTGATTTGGAAGGTTGTCTTCCTCCTGATGTCGTCCCAACATAGCTGCTTTGTTTCCTCTGCGGAAAACCATTCTGAACACCGAAATATCTTTGGCGAAGCAACATGGTAATCCATAAATGCTATATCATTTCAATCATATTATAATTTAAAACTTTTCTAACTCTTAAAGTTGTCTAAACCGACCTTTGATACCAACTATAAGGCCCCGACCTTAAACCCTACTTAATATTGAATTAAATGAATAATTCACATTGAGGATCTTTTCAGGTTTAGAGTTTTAGATAATTAGAACATAACTATTACATCTTAAAAGATTACAAAGTAGACACTTCTACTAAGTCTCCATAAAATAAAAACTCTTAAAAAGAAAAATGTCTAGATTCCATGTTTTAGATAGCATGAAATTCCCTTGATCCCATCCTTGACCTTATTCCACTTTAAGTCCTGTGAAAAACATTTCGAAAAACTTGGGGTGAGCATAAAACGCTCAGTAAGGGATACAAAAAGAATGAAAATTGTTAGTTTTTCAAACATCAAGTAAACCATGTATACTATATCAAAGTAATACCTTCACCTTCATGAAGTAGTAAAAAAGCTTCACTGAATAAAGTATCATTACCTACCTTTTTGTAACCAAAAGATTACCATAAAACCCATATAAAGAACACATATAATATATAAAGGTTACTTGGGACATAAACATACTTAAGTGGAATAACCATACGGTTGACTTCCACACATATCACTTAATGGAATAGCCATACGGCCAATTTCCATTCATAATTAATGGAATAGCCATACGGCAGACTTCCATACCCAATGCATTGGAGGTTATAACGTAACCACCCGTCCTGGTATTCACGGCACCACCCGTCATATGGTTTATAACGTAACCACCCGTTAAAATGTCCAAGTACCAATATAAAATCATAAAACATAAAACCAATATAAAGGAATGATAACATTTCCACATTTCAATCACAATATATCATAAATATATTGACATAATAGAATCCTTTTTCAAAACCATTTTCAATGCCAAAATACATAAAAGAGTATATGGTATTTATTTTATTCTAAAAACATTACGGCTTGTTGAGAAAGCCAAAGATCAAATAATACTCGTGGCGGCGGAAAAAGTCGTTGTCACCGCATACGTAAAAAAAACATTCCTTTTTGTCGCTTAGTAAAACGCTTCGTAGAAAAAGATTCCTTTTGTATAAAAGTAAAAGTCAAAGGAGTTTATACACCGTATAAAATAAATTTGTGTATAAAACGAAATATGCCTCAATGAAAGGAGATTGAGACGAAGTCCCTTACCTTGGGTCCGACTTGACTCGATCGTTCTTTAACGTCCTGAATAATAAACTTGAGTTAATTTATACTTGATTAAGAACCTTTTTAAAGTTCATTATTCTTTTTATATCACTTATTTCCATGTTATAAACATTATTTAACCATTTAAGTTAATAATGTTTGTTTTGTCAATATTTGGTTCTTATGTCGAAAGTTGACTTCTTACAATTACATGTTGTTCATGTGGTCAAAAGTTCTTTATATCCAGAATGAAATTCCTGATTTGGATATCATATATATCATATATATCTAGCATATACATGTATTTATAATATTACATAATCATTTATAGGTAAGAAATGAAATGCACCGTTCATGGAGACGGTAAGCTGTACGTACGCATGAACGCTACTTTCATTTCTTTGTCATATTAGTGGAATTAAATATAAATGAGAGGTATGTATATTTTAATTCCAGAATTATATTCATCATTTAGATATATCATTAATTATATATATACATTATATACATGTAATTTTAATAGTACATTACATTTGGGGATAAGAAATGAAATGCACCGTTCATGGAGACGGTAAGCCGTACGTACGCATGAACGCTACTTTCATTTCTATCTCATACTTTAATGGAAATAAATAATATTGATATAGAGGTATATTATAATTCTAGTATAACATCATATATAATAACTTTAAATCCATCCTTTACACGTCCCACATATGGCATTAACGAATCACATCACTTTTAGTGGGCGGTAGTCCGCACTTCCTTAAATGAAGATATCGTGTTTACCCATAATGGAAACCATAAAGGTAGGCCAAAAATGAAAAATAAAGAAGCTTAAAGAAATCATAAACATATTATATATCATATATAAAAATAGTGACATCATAATGGCCACCCTTGAAGGTGTTAAATGAGTATTGAACAATCATCGTTTCGGGAGGCAGAATTTCGCCATCCACGGAAACCGTATGTTCTTTAACCATTTGATGTAGTTGTGTGAGAGTGTAGCTCAAAAAACTATTATAACAACATCCTACTATATTTAAGATACTGTTGTTGTTACAAAATAAGTAAATAAAAAGAGTTTAGAGGGTTGGAGAAGCAAAATAAAACAAATGAACAAGAGAGAATGAATTACCTTTAAAAGTGTAACTCCCTTTTGATTTGAGACTAAAGGCTTCCTTTGAAAGGATTATGCCCAGAGGGAATCCTGTAGGATGAGGAGAGGGATGTGGAGAGAGTAATTGGGCAGGGTTTGGCCGAGCCAAAGGCTTGAGAAGTGTGTGAAATGAGGTAGAGGTGGGGGCCTTTTATAAGAGGAGAGGAGGGGCACTTTTGGAATGTAAAGAAATATTACTTTATTTGAAAATGTTTTTCGGTTTTAAAAGGTCCCACATTGCTATAATTCGTGGATAAGGTGATAAGGGTTCGAAATCCACTCATCCAATTGGTTTTGGACATGTGTAGGTTTTAGATTTTTCATTATCTTTCCATTTTATTTAAATCGTCAAATAATGATGTCATCGCTGCATCATTATTATGTAATAAATAATTTAATTTATTTAATGTCTAAAAATTATAAAAAAAATACTATGATGTAGGAAATGTTTTTAGATTTATAATTACTATTTATAATCAAAATTTGGACTTGTATAACCCCACTAAAAAATTATTTTAGTAAAACAATTTATGTTAGTGTCATTTTCACTTTAACATTAAATAAAAATATATTAATGTCATTTTCCAACTAAAGTGGCTCCATGGGGTCCCCAAGTTGGCCCATGGCTTGTCTTGGTCGGCCATGACTCACCCAATAGGTGTAGGACAAGTGTCATGGTGTTTTCACATTCTTATAATACCATTTTTACCTTAAACTACACTAATTACCTCTAATCGCGATTAATTAAAAAAAGTTACTATTCACCAAAAAATTCTTTTAATCTCATTGAACAACATTTTACTTCTTAATGACAACCATGTATGTCGGATTTTCAAAATTCAATACACATCAGTGGTAAAATTTCATTTAACTTAAAAATCAGTTTGCTTGATTACCACTTAGTGGTTTCACTATTCATCAAAAATTGAAGTTTTTGAGAAAATTACCAAAAATTTACCCTAAGCTATATTTGATATTCCGAATTCAAAAATGAAGTCCATTTTACAAAATTCAAAACATATAAGTCAAATTAATTAATTTAATAATTAATTCCCGCTTTCATGACAAATAGAGTGTTTTTGTGAAACAATAAGTATCAAAAGATTGACACCAGTTTAAGTCCAATTTCAAAGTGAAATTAATTCCAACGACCACTATTGGATTTAATGGTAAAAATATTTTCTAATTTCACTTTAAAACCAATTAAAATAATAATCTAATCATATAAATAATTTAGATTAAAAAGAGGTTTTGAATTAAAATACAACATTTTACACTATTCATAAAAAATTGAACTTTATGAGAAAGGTACCAAAACTTTACACAAAGTAAATTTTGATGTCCCGATTCTAAAGAAGAGTTATATTTGGTCCAAAATAAATTATAAGAGTGATCAAAACTATATTTAATGACGGTTCACCATTAAAAGGTGATAAGTGAACCTTTAGTGAAAATTAGAGTATATATGCCCTAAAATTGAACTCTTTCCGTATTTTAAGCCTTTATCTTTTATTGGGTAAATGTATAAACATTTAAAAACATATCCAATCATATTTTAGTTATTTCTATCCATTCCCGCCGATACAACGGCTACTTGTTAACTAACATTTAAAATAATATTATTTTATTACTAGTGTGCTACGTAATTTTCAAAGAAACTCATCGTTGCGTATCGGGTACGCTATCGAACATAGCAACCCCTTTAAAATAAAATTAATATTTAATTTGAAAATATTAATAAATATGAAAATTCGTTATTCTTTATTTACTGGGATGTTACAAATAAACTCTAACACATATGACCCATCAAAAATCCATTAATCTTGTTTACATTTTATTTATTAAAGACTCATTATTCTAGAGGAGATGAAATAACACTTCAACTTTGAAGGAATAGACTGATGTCATAAATGTTGGACTAAACATGGGGTAGATCTGAGTCTAGAAATTGACTTCTAAAACACTGGGTTTTATGGATCATCTGATATGATGACTAGAGTGGACGATAATGAAGATTATATTAAGTATACAATTATTGGTGTAAATGATGATAAAGATCATATTGTGGAAATTAATATGTTAGTAGAAGATAAAATACCGAATTTTTAAATCATGGTTTAGAAGTTAATGATTTTAGAAATGATGAAATTGTATGATGTTTGTACAAAATATTAAACATTTTCAGCTATACTGAATCTATATAATGTAAAATATAGAAATGGATCAAGTGACAGAAACATTAATGAAATATATTATCCATTGAATTATAATTTACAAGAATATAATGAGGTTTCATTCCAAATATATGATATTAATATAATTTTAATTTTAATGTAATTGATATCAATAATAATTCATACGCACATTAATTATTGTATATTATTTCTCAATAACTATCGATCTCATAAAAATTTCCCATCGTGTTGTGTGTCGAGACACAAAAAAGATGATTCATGTCCATCAAAGTAAGTAAAATAGCATCAAATAACTCTATGGTTTAGGTACCTATAATAGAGTAAATAAACTGAAAGGAAATTTATGTGGTATATAGATACAATAAATCAATATAAGAAAATTTATCACCATGTGTGTCATCATCATTAGAAGATAATTTATTATGAGTACCCTGAATTTGGAATCTATCAAAGATACCCTTTTCTTGCACCATCAATAGATGGAGTTGTTCATATTATTGTATAAAGTATCACTCATAGTACATGAATAGTTATTTTGGTAAATTATAACATAACACCATTGATATTCATGAAGAGAAAATATATTGTGTTTCCTTTACTTATATCAGTACCAAAAACAAGGAAATTCTATTTTTTTATTTGAATCCATTAATTTAATATCTGAAATCACAATGGGATTAATTTGTTATTTTTTATTTTCTTATAGAATTGAATATTTCACATTGATATCAATGTTGTATGGGATGATAAAGGACTTTTGAATTCAACAAATGTTTTCCATACATAGCAATAAAGGATCTCATGGGTGTACTATTTGTTATGAACGTATACACATAGTTAATTTGAAACATTCCCCAATGATTTTGTTTCTATTATTTTAAAAATATATACACTAAAACCCATGATACTACTCTTTAATAATGTCATCTTATTTTAATTTAGAATAAATTATTTTTCTGTTTCAACTAATAAATGATCAAATGTTTGAGAAATTAATGGTAATGGTTATCACATTTAGTTAACCTTTGAAAACCCATAAAAATTATTTGGAGAAAGGGATCATGTTTTTTGAATATATTTTCTAGAAGAGTCTTTATGTCATAAATGTTCCTGATCTCATGAATATAAATAAAAATATATCCTATTGTGTCATTTAAAAATTACTAAATTCCCTAGAAAATTAGATGTTGAAAGTAAGGCTATGTTGTACTAGATTGACCTGTGGATATGGAAATAGTATAATCCATTAAATACTAAAATGTTTACTTTTTGGTGGTAGATGTATGACACTCATATGGGGGGTCATTTGAGTTCCTATTAATTTTTTTAAACCCTTATTTAAAAATTCCACCAATTTAATTGATGAAAAAATTTACAGATGTAGAGTATTTATATGATATTTGAATGTTCAGTTAATTTCCCAAAATATTAATTAATTTTCAGATACAGATAGTTTAATGATTGATATAACTTTTGAGAGTAATTTAATAAATAAAAATATGTTATAAACACTATCTAAGATTAACTCTCAAATTATTAATTCTTTTTCTAAAATAGGTTTGAAAACCGATAAAACTAAATTTTAAAAACAAAGTGGATAATAAATGAATTTCATTATCAAGGAGATGCCTAGTCCTCTTCACTTTGTGATCACCAACCACCAAGCACTTTATATTATTAATCTTTATCCACACCTTGGATTAGGGTTTAGAAAAACAGATAAGGTTTTCCAGGTAAAAAAACATCTACCACAGTTATTATTGGAAAAAAATACAACTAGGACACACATGGAGAACTTCAAAGTTATGCATGGGTAAAACATAGTTTAGATAGATGAGTGAGTAAGGATATCTTGAATCTTCCAGGTTTTCTAAGTAGATATTGTTTGTTTGTGATAGAGATGCACACACTTCTTGAGAAGTATGGAAAATGTAAATAATTGAGTAAATATAATGAGAAAGTGCTTATAATTCTATGTGTGATGTGTTTGATCCTTAATTATATCATGGAAGTGGCATGTGTGAAGCTAGAGTTCACTTCTAGAAACAGAAACCAAAAATAGAGTGTCTTGGATGCAATGTGATCTGGTTTCGAGTGAGCTGAGAAACTCTATGGAATTCTTAAATTGATGTTTGGATGGTTCTCTCTTTCTAGCTTGTGGTTTTTCTGGTCAGTTTCCTAGTAGTGCATAATTCACCTAAATGGGATCACTAGAACATGAAAAGAAGAATAGGATAAATGGAGAATTTGTCTTGGGAATGAGTTGTGACTTGGGTGTGAGTGTTGTGGCTTTCTTATGTGAATGAATAATAACAAAGGTGTTTGTTCTTAGGTTTGTTTTGGAACCCATAGGTTGGGGTGAGTACTTGTTACTTATACATATATTTGTGATTTTTATGTTTCTTATTTGCGCCCCACCCTTGTTGAGAACTTTGTTCTGAACACCCACATTTCATGGGTGAGGGTGTTTTTTCAAACATTCCTATGAGTGCCTGGTTATTTGCTCCTTTTCTGATCCCTTTCCAGAATATATCAAGATTCATCGGGCAGGCTATGATGGCCTGAGGTCCATTATAGCCCAAGGTTCTTTGGGCAGGGCAGTTATGGTGGTTGTCCCAAGTGTGTGTGGGCAGGTTGTTTCCCAAGTGTCTTTGGGATAAGGCCCTGGTGTCTTCGATCGTGGCAGTAGTTGTTTTGGACCAGGGGTTTGTGGGCGGGGTTACACATGGTTATTATAGCACAGGTGTTTTCGGGCGGGATGTGTGGTTGTGGCCCAAGTGTGTGCGTAAGGGGTGTGGTAGTGGGACTTCGGAGAGAATGGCAGGAGAGGTTCGATGCATATGATGTTTCCAATAACCAGTGAGAAAGTGGGGTGGGGTACCCAAATTTCAATGTGCTCTTACTATACATTACTTGATTTTCATTATTTGGGGAGTGTTCCATGGTGAGTATTGGGTGGATAGTTTACCATTTTTGGTGCTTGGGTTGTCTTCTTTCTCAAGGGGCATTAGAATTCCTCCCCACTTGTGCACGAAAGTCTTTTGTCTTCCTTACTGAGTATACTTTTATGCTCACCCTACATGTATAAAACTGTTTCCAGGATTCCAGGAGGACATCAGGGATCATGCAGGAACATCCTAGTCTGGAGGTTGGGACAATTGTTGTTGTTGTTCCCTCTCTTTGGTATTTTTTTCTTTTGGGGTTTTCTTGTACCTTGTAGCATTTACTTTTGGAACATGCATATGGGAATGGTTTTTTTTGGATTTACATATATTTCCACTTTTGGTGTTGTTGGGATTTATTATATTATCTCTCGATCATATTAAATACAAATCGTAACGCCTAAAATCTCGTATGTGATTCTATACCCTTGGTGCTAGTCACCACTCCAGTAGCTATTGAAGGCGGGTCTTGGTGGTCATTATCTCTACTTCAAAATGATGATGTAAGGGTCAGGAAACCTGTTGTCCCTTCCCTCATCATGGTGAAGGCGTGTCGTGAGAGAATGGTATCAGAGGAATATGTTTGTTGGATTAATAAATAGTATAGAGTCTGGAGTTAGGCACAGTGAGGGTTTCATGTGATGGCAGGGCAACAGTGTTGGGTAATCTTGGTGCGTGAAATATTCCAGGGAAGACCGGCTAGGACATGGGATTTTCGGGCCACCGTGATCTGACACAAGGACTCTAGGCCTACCTAATGACCAAGTGAGGCTACACTAATTGACGAGTAGAGACCCTAGGAAAGGTGCATGTATCATAATGACTTGTGTTCTTGTGTTTCATGTGTATTATGGGGATTTAAAATGAATAATAAGTATTATAAAATTTTAAATCAATCATCTACACTAGTCAGGGTTAGGCATTCCTTTATTTACCTTGTAGCTATGGCACCCGGACATCGACCAAGGTTAGTACGAGTGATTTTTGCCTCATAGGTTGATTTGGCTGATCAACAGAGGGATGACTTAGAGGAGGAGGATGATCAGTGGAAGAGGACGGTTTGTGCCATTCAGCTGCAGACCATCGGGAAGTACGAGTGTAGCTTCTCAGACATAGAGACAGAGATCTGGCTAGAGGAGCTGGTGATAGCTTTCAGCTTGATCCGGTCTCCGATGGAATACTGTGTTCCTCTGGATATAATCCTAATGAGGGGAGCAATGCATCAGTGGTGGATGCTTTATCTTGGGAAGAAGATGTATGATGAGGTTACATGGGCTGACTTCGAGAAGGAGTTTCGGGTAGAATTCTTCTCTTCCACGATGAAGGTTGAAAAGAGGCAGGAGATACTCTCCCTCCACCAGGGGAGCATGGTAGTGAGAGATTTGGGGATCATGTTCAAGGATATCCTCTGATTTTCTCCATACCTATTTCTAGATGAAGAGTACTGGGAAAGTCATTTGGAAGAGGCACTTCGACCTTCTCTCTAGTATATTTTTACTCCCTTCACATTACTGACATTCTTGGAGGTCCAGAAGAAGGCCGAAGTGGAGGAGAGGATGCAAATGCTGGGAGGTGTATCACGAGAGGGAATCCAGTTGGGATCGTCAAAAGGGAAGGCCTTCAGCAGCAGACCTCCAACATCAGGGCCCTCAAGGTTCCGACCAGTAGGAAGAAGGCATTAGCAGTTCTAGTTCGAATCTCCCGGTCCTCTCCCTTTTCATTCGTGCCCAGGACCAAGATGCTTCGTCTGTGGATTCCATGGGCACCTTCAGAATCAGTTCCCGTATAGAGTGTAGTATAGTGGGGGTGGGAAAGTTCAACACTCACCTCATGAGAAGTCGTTTCCAGCTAAGCCCTTTTATTAACAGCCATAGGGGCAGCAAGCTCCCGCGCCTCCGAGACCAGACGTGGCGAGAGGAGGCAGTCCCTAGGGTTTAACTCAAGGACCTTGACCAGGGTGTGGTCGGGGAGGTGACTGACAGCGAAGTGGTAGAGGAGCTTGGTGTGGGCAGTTTCACGCCATAGAGGCAGTAGTTCCCACAAGGCCAGAAGTCATTCGAGGTACGATTATCTAGTTTTGTACTCTTGCTTATGCCTTGTTCGATACATGAGCTTTGCACTCCTTTATTATACCCAGTCTAGACCGTGATCTGGGTTTAGATGTTAAGAGACATCCAGTGCCCCTAGTGCTGAGCACACCAGTTAGAGTTCAGACTAACATTCTTTCTATTTGCCGAGGGTGTAGACTGATGATATGGCAAAATCAATCTATTAGGGATCTTATACGTTTGCAGATACAACCATACGAGGTCATCCTATGGATTGACTGGCGGTTCTCTGTATGTTCCGTCATTGACTACTTCCGAGGAAGGATCATGTTTTTGAATTTTGGCAGCCGACGTATACCTTTCATCCGTGAGCATGGTTACCCGAAATGAAGCAGGTGAGAGGATCCCCTCCTTTCCTTGTTATCTGAACTATCTGTGGAGTTGTTGGATGAAGAAATGGAAGAAGTCCATAGTATCTTCAGTGAGTTCATTGATGTCTTCCCTAAAGAAGTGGAGACTCTACCCCCTTGACGTGATGTTGAGTTTGGGATAGACTTGCAACCTGGTGCCTGTATGATTTCAATGGCTCCCTACCGGATGGCGCCTTCTATGTTGATGGGAGTTTCAGATTCATATTGACTATCTGATGAAGTAGGGTTTTGTTTGACCAAGTAAAACAACTTGGGGTGCTCTTGTCTTGTTCGCAAAGAAGGCAGATGGTTGTCTCAGGTTGTGCATAGACTATCAGAGATTGAATCAGGTAATGGTCAAGAACCGTTACCCTCTCCCGAGGATAGACGATTTCTTTGAACAGCTGATGGAAGCATGTTGGTTCCCTAAGATCAATCTGTGGTCTGGATATCACTAGTTGAGGGTGAAGGAGGGCGACATCTCAAATACTTCCTTCAGGTGTAGGTGGGGACACTATTAGTTTGTAGTCATGACATTCGGTGTTACGAACGCACCAGCTATGTTCATGGGACTCATGAACTCCATATTCCAGGAATACCTGGATCGGTTCATAGTCGTGTTTACTAACGACATCTTGATCTACTCAAAGTAAGAGGAGGATCACACAAAACACCTGAGAACAGTTTTAGAGGTCCTCTGACACCACCAACTCTATAGGAAATTGTCCAAGTTCATAATCTGGATGAGATAAGTACACTTACTTGGGAACAAGGTGTCAGAGCAGGGAATAGCGGTGGACCCATCAAAGGTCAAGGAGGTCTTTTCTTGGGAATCACCCAAGAGCGTGATAGAAATTCGTAGTTTCCTAGGTATGGCAGGTTACTACCGGAGGTTCATGCCCAACTTCTGTCGAGTTGTAGCACCATTGACAACCTTGACCAAGAAGAGCCAGGATTTCGTATGGAGTGGGCAGTACGAGGCAGCCTTCATCTATATATAGGGGAAGTTGGTTAGTTCCCCAGTGTTGATGTTACTAAAATAAGGGGTAACATATGTGGTATTCTGCGATACTTTAAGATAATTCCTTGGGTGTGTGTTGATGCAACGACAAGGGGTAATTTTATATGGGTCTAGACAGTTATGCCCCCATGAGCTTAACTATGCCACCCATGATCTAGAGATTGTAGCGGTTGTGCTCGCACTATGGTTGTGGTGGCATTACCTCATCGGGGAGTGCTTCGTGGTCTTCACAGATCACAAAAGATATTTAGCCTATCTTCTCCCAGAGGGACCTGAACATACGACAGTGAAGGTGGATGGAGTTCCTTCAAGACTATGACATCAATATTTCTTACACCTCATTAAAAGGGAGTGAGGTGGTATATTCCTTTAGCAGGAAGTCGCAGAAGAATGCGGTTCGAGTGTCGGCAGATTCTAGGAAGGCAATGGAGGTGTTGGTTGCCCTGCACCTGGATATAAGGGAGGATGGTGGTAGATTTTGTCTGTTTCAGATGATAGTGCAACCCTATATCCAATGGAAGGTGGAGGAGTCTCAGTGGAGAGACATAGAGAGTGAAGTAATGCATGGCCATGTTACCCAAGACGATGGTCCAGAAGGGTGGATGTACGATTGTCAGAATCAGATGCTTTTCAGAGAGAAGTTGTTTTTTCCCGAGACGATGTGTGAGAGTGTTCTTGTTGAGTTCCACAACTCACCCCTCTCGGTGCATCTAGTAGTTTCCAAAATATACCCTGGTTTGAGGAGTTATTATTTGTGGCCCGAGGTAGAGAGGGTAGTGGTAGAGTTTGCGGCTAGGTGCCTAGTGTGTCAGCTAGTGAAGGCTGAAAACCATGTTCCAGGTGGTCTGTCACAACAATTAGATGTCCCCGAGTGGAAGTGGGATGAAATCTCAATAGATTTATTCATAGGACTACCCATGGTTCAAGGAGGCTGTGATGCTATCTGTGTAGTGGTGGACCAGTTGACGGAGTCGACTAACATTCTGGTGATCAAGGAGTCGGGTGCAGTGGATGCCTTAGCTCAGAGGTACATGGATGAGATGGTACAGTTTCATGGAGTTCCGAGGTCCAAAGCCTCAGATACGGATGCACAAATTACCTCACAAATCTAGAGAGGATTGTATCATTATTTTGGGACCTAGCTATGTCATATCACTTCATTCTACCCCTAGAAAGAAGGACAGTCAAAGAGCACCATCCAGACAAAGGAGGATATGTTAAGGGCATGTATTCTGGGCTCTGGGGGATCGTTGGTGCGACACTTGCCTCTGGTAAAGTTTTCCTACAATAATATCTAACACTCTAACATTGGCATGGCTCCATTTGAAGCATTGTACGGAAGACCATGTCACTCATCCGTATGTTTGACCGAGGTTGGGAATGTAGGTTTTCTTGGCTCAGAGGTGGTGCATAACACAACCGAGAAGGTTCAGCTTATAGGGGAGAGGATGAAGGAATCCCAGGACCAAAAGAATTAATATGCTGATAATAGGGGGATACCCTTAGAGTTCGAGGTCGAGGACCACATATTCCTAAAGGTCTTCCCTCGGCGTGGAAAATGGAGGTTCGGCAGGGGGAGTATGTTATCTCCTAGGTTCATCGGACCGTTCAAAGTACTGCGGCAAGTCTGCGAAGTGGCTTATCAGCATGCGCTACCACTGCAACTACTGAGAATACATGACATATTCCATGTTTCAAAACTCTGGCAGTATCTACATGACGATTCACACATCCTTGGTTGGGGAAAGTTGGACATCGAGGCCTATGTGACGTTTGTGTAAATACCTGTGAGAATCGAGGATCGTGAGGAGAAGGTGCTCTGTGGAAGGAACATTCCCTTGGTTCATGTGTTATGGAGGCATTGAGGGCTCTAATAGAGACCTAGGAATGAGAATCACAGATTCACGCCCAATACCGAGAGCTGTTTTGAGTTTTGTTCTGCTTTATTTTATTATTGTTTGTGATGTAATGCTGACCTTGTTGGTTTATGAGGTGTTTTGTTCCTCTACATTGCAAATGATATGAATAGTCCTGATATGTGGGGAAGGTAGGACTTGATCACTAACCAAGATGCATTAAGGTGGATCCGATTAAACCCGTGTGGGTGAGTCAGTGCCACCCAAAGCGGATAGAATCTTGACATGGAGGAACGAACTCCTGGAACTGTGTGTCAGTAAATATGGACCATGAGTTCAGCATGGTTGTTTCGAGTGGTTTGTCCCTGAGGAGTATCTTTTGATGATGCGTTTTTGGACCCCTCACTCCTCTTTAGGCCTAGATTTGATTTTAGAGGATGATAATAGTTTGAGAGGTATCTAATGTAATGGTCGAGACCCTCATGGTCCATCCGTTTGCCAAATTCCAGATCCTATGTGTGGCATCTTGGTGGTAGGACGTCATTTCAGTGTGCAACCAATCAGCGTGACTTGATCTGTGTGTCACCGATCGGTGTGACCGATCGGCATGACATGATCGGTCTGTCACCGATCGGTGAAAACAATTGGCGTGACATGATCGGTGTGTCACCGATTTCTATCTCACCAATCAGTGGGACACGATCGGTGGGACACAATTGGCATGTCACTGATCGGTGCGACCGATCCGTGTGTCGCCCATCGGTGTGACCAATCGGTGTGTCCCATATCGATGTGACACGATCGGTGTCATAGAGCCTTGTAGAGTTTTTCATCATAGGTATCCCATATCACTTCTTTTAAACCATACTAACCTTTTTGAAATGGCTCAAGGCTATTTTTAGCCCCATAATCAATGTTTAAATTCCTAAGAGTGGAGCGACCCTTAACGGGCACAACTGTGTGTCCGTGTAACATTCCCCTTTGTTTATAAAAAATACTTTAAAGTCGTAGTTTTTACCACCATTACCGATGAGAGATTTGAAATAACAATTAATTTCGTCTTGTGTTACCACCAAACCACGTGGTGAATCCACAATCCACCATTAAAACTGCCGAAAATCTTGATATCCTATAATGCCCAGGCTCATCTTTTTATTGTATTAGCATTCCTACTTTTCTTCTTCTAGGTCGAGTTCTCTCTTCCGTAGGGGATTTTGGAGTTCCCTTGCTGAGACTTGTGGTGCTCCGGTGTTAGTGCTTTTCTGGTCATCCTTGGAGTCCCTGGAGTTCCTCCCCTGCAAGCTGTGTATCCTCAGTACTTGGTGTGTGGAGAAAGAATTAATCGTTGATCATCCAGGTAGGGTTTTACTTCGTCTCTTTTTACCATGTATCATGAAGGGAGGTATGATTTTTTTTCTGTGGGATGGATGAAACCAATCATTAATGAAGAAAACAAACGAACTTTTAAATAATGAAGGGGGGGTGACTGATGTTTTTTCTGTATCTTTTTTTCTTGCCCATGATTATTCATGTTGTGAATTGTGTCGGCCTATGCCCATTAAAAATCATGTCTGTTGGTGGTCTTTCTTTGTGCATTAATGAACCTCTGTCCTCTGTGATGATTGAATGGCTCCAACATGGATATTTTGTGAATCACATAAACTTGGTCTATTAAATGAATGTCTAGTGAAGAACAATCCTGATGTGATCACCCCGATTAACCTACAGAAAGAAGAACCTAATGAATAATATGCTTGAATCTGGATGCTTCCCTACTCTGTTTTGTTGTAGGTGTGTTTTCCCTCTAGATGTTAATGAGGTGATGTGGATGAGGATGGGATCCTCTGTTGTTGCACGATTGTTTGTTGAGAATATGAAGACATGTGGGTCTGTATCTTGAGGCATGGATTGGTTCCAGTACATTGAGGGATCTCACTAATACCATTTTTTTGTGTCTTCACATGAGAAATGGGTGTGAATATTTAAATTGATGTTTGACTGTTTCTCATTCTCTGGCTTGTGGTTGTGTCGGTTAGTTGCCTAGAATTTCAGAATTCATCTAAATGGGATTACATGGACATGAAAGAAGTAATGGGTTATATGGGGAATTTTTCTGGGGAATGAGTTGTGACTTGGATGTGAGTGTTGGGCCTTTCTTTTAGGAATTAATATTAAAGATGATGTTTGTGCTTAGGTTGGTTTTGGAACGCCTAGGATGGGGTGAGTGATTGTTACCAATACATATATTTTTAGTTTTTAGGTTTCTTATTCATGCCCTACCCTTATTGATCACTTCGTGCCAAACACACCCATTTCATGGGGGAGGGTGTTTTTTCCAACACTCCTATGAGTGGCAGGTTATTAGTTCCTTTTCTGATCTCTTTCCCGAATATCCCATGATTCATTGGGAAGGCTATGATGGCCTAAGGTCCATTATAACCAAAGGATCTTTGGGCAGGGTAGTTATGGTGGTTGGCCCAAGTGTGTACGGGAAGGTTGTTTCCCATGTGTCTTCAGGATGAGGCCCAGGTGTCTTCGGGCATGGAAGTAGTTGTTCTGGCCTAGGTGTTTATGGCGGGGTTACGTGTGGTTGTTGTGGCCCAGGTGTTTATGGGCGGGATGTGCAGTTGTGGCCTGTGTGTGTGCGGGCAGGCGGTGGCAATGGGTCTGCGGAGAGAATGGATAGAGAGGTTCGATGAGTATGATTTTTCCAATAACCAGTGGGAAAGTGGTGTGGGGTACCCAGATATCTATGTGATATTACTATACATTACTTGACTTGCGTTATTTGGGGAGTGTTTCATGTTGAGGCTTGGGTGGATAGTTTACCTTGTTAGGTGCTTGTCTTATCTCCTTTCTCACATGGCATTAGAGTGCCTCCCCACATGTACACGGGAGTCTTTGGTTTTCCCTACTAAGTATACTTGTATTCTCACCATATGTGTATAAAACTATTTTTAGGTTTCCAGGAGGACTTCAGGGATCATGCAATATCATGCTAGTCCGGAGAATGGGACAATTGCTGGTTTTGTTCCCTCTATTTGGTATTTTTTCTTTTTGGGTTTTCTTTTACCTTGTAGAATTTACTTTTGGAACATGCATTTGTTTATGGTTTTTGTGGGCGTTACCTATATTTCCACTTTTGGTGTTGTTGGGATTTACTATCTTATCTGCTGATTATATTTAATATAATGGGAAATGCCTTCTGTCTTGTGTGTGATTATATACCCTTGGTGCGAGTCGCATATTTGGGACCAATTGAATGTGGGTCTTTGGGGTCATTATCTCTCCTTCAACATGGAGGAGGAATGGTCGGGCAACCTGTTATCCCTTCCCTCATCTTGGTGAAGGTGGGTCGTGACAAATTCATATTGAGAAAAAGGTATATGATAATTTCATTTATACTTTTTTGAATTAATGTGGAAGAAAAAAAGATCATCCAAAGTCCAAAAATCATCTTCTAATTTTTTTTATAAAAAGGTATTTTTACCCAATGATATGGGAAAATATCAAACATATATTTTTATAATGAAATAATGAAAGAAAGATCCCTTTATAACTTTTTAGTGAAATTGATGTTTCTCTATGGATATTTGAGCAGGCATTCTATATGTATCCATGTGAAATATTATAAAATATTTTTCATGAAAAATAATTATTTTCATGTCATTACATAATAATAACTTACCATTTAAATACATAATGTGTTGATGATAAATCATTCTATATTATTAATAGAGTTATATTCATTATTCTAAAAAATATGTGTTTTGGCCATCAATCATATTGATCCTGAAATTGTGAAACATAAAATATTTCCAACAATTTTTTATTTGGATACATTATTTCTCCAATTAATTTTTATTTCCATGATTAAATTTTGTATGTGTCAAGTCAATGAACTACAATTGGGTGCATCAGTACTATATTGATTGTTATATCATATTAAAAGGTAAGTTATTATTTCACATATATATTACTTTACAACATAATATTTTGTTTTCTTACTTATAATTTTTTATTTTTTAAGTATATTTCTGGAATTAAAATACTTATATTCATAGTTAGGCAAAACTCAATGTTTGTATTACTGAGACGAATATATCAAAATAATGTTTGGATTTTTTTTCAAGATATTTAAAATGGTTTGAGACAATGTTCAATATAATATATCATGTTAATGATGATGTAAATGATATTGACTGTGATGAATTTTGTACTGTATTTTGAATGATTAGACGACAATTTGGGACTGGTACTACTTTTTTCCTAACACGCATTGAGAGAAAACAGATTCCCCAATTTCTGTTATTGAGTTGCGAAGAGGTCAGCATATTCCTATATTAGGTATTAGTTTATTATTCCTTATACAATAATATTTATTAAATGACATATAATAATAGAAATCATAAAAAGTATGGAATAAACTTTACAAGTATAAAATAAATGCTTGAGATATGTTCTTTTTATATTGAGAATAATTTGATAAGTAATTAGTTTTTTAATTGGTTTTGTGGATGGGTATGTTAAATAAATGAATGATAAATCAATTTTTCATTGATAATAATTTCCATATAGAGTACCGTTTTCAGATATTTTTGAAAGATATGTTCAATACTCTATTTGGCAATTTGAAATATCTATCATAAGGTTTAATTCCTAATTCTAAAATATATCTATATTCAACATAAATGGAGGTAATTTTAATATAATAGATAAAAAATAATTATGAAAAGAAAAAAATTCTTCTGTGGTCGGGACTTTGAGAACCAGTTGTGTGTCATGTTTCCATGATTAAAATGGAATTGATACTTGAATTTTATATTTATGTAAAATTGAATGATATAATTGACCTAAATTACTATAGAAATATATGATATTCATTTAATTAATATGTGAAAATAAAACAATTGAGCGCAATTTTAGAAAATATTATTAAGGTATAAATGTTATGATATTTATAAAATTTATTCACATTGTGAAATTTGAATATAATAAAGCATTATTTTGTTCTTATTAAGATCAAATATATTATAATAGTGAGGTATCATCTGAATGGATTGTCATTTTGAAACTTATTAATATAAATATCTATTAAATAGATAATGGTAAAAAGGATATATGTGACCATGAACCTTTCATAGAACATGATTTTATACAATAATTCTATTATGAATTTAAAAATAGATAACTAGAAATGGAAGAAGAATAACATATTTTTATTGCGAATTTTATGGAAGAAAAAATAATTTAGAATAAATAGTTTTATATTTTTGTCTAAATTATTGTCTTTTTTATAACATTCCATAGAGATAAAATATTTTTTTTGTGATCATTTTAGTAATAATAACCTTTATGTTATAGGTATTAAATTTTATTGGTATATCGGGGGAATCTATGGTGTTTTTATTTATTTAAAAAATTTATAATAGAAAATGTTAGTTTTTTACATATCATTTGTTTTAAACATTCAAATCATGTAATTATGTTTTTTACAACACATTCAATAATTAGTTATGGTATTTGTTTAGATTTATACTATATATTATAGTTTTTATTCAATTGTTATATATATATTATAGAATATAAATAATATTATACTATATATTGTACCATGTAAATTATTTTCTACTATACATTCAAATATTTATTTTAAATTTATTTTTTATCCATATTATAATTAAAAGAAAAATTGTTTCATAAAAATGGAAGATATTGTGTTTATCATTAAAAATAGGATTGAACTACAGTAACATACAGTTGAAAAACTATGGAATGATTCTATGGAATAAATTTGTTATATTCTGTATCTATCCTCTAAAATTTAATATATAATGATTTGGTTTCATTTTTTTCATCCAAAAAAATTAATTCCCCAACCATCACATTAAATATATGTAGAAGCATAAATAAATTTTGGAATACTAAGATTAATGTGTCTTGGAAGACCTCGAGAGAGATAACCCACGGTTTGAACAATGTTTAATTCCTAAGATTCATAAAATTATATTATTCATAATAAATGTTTCTAAATACTAAATATAAAATAGGAAACATTACCAATAAGCCTAATTTCATTTACAAAATTTTATTTTTAAAATCTTTTGTATTCTTACTTCAATTTATTTTATTATTTTATTTTTTTCTACTACTAAATAAAATAATATACAATCAATAAAATATAGATATATTATTCAAACATGAAAACATAGTTCAAATGAACACATAGCTAGGAAAATTAAAATTCAACATACGTTCCAATATTATTTATATATTTTCAATAATAATGATATTTTGTTTCTAGGAAAAGTGAAATCCAATACAAAAAACTAAAATCAATTTCCATTGGTACAAACAAAATATATATTTGTATGAAGTTTTGATAGGGTTTCATGTCTTCCAACACCCCAACCAATATAATGATATTTATATAAATGTTGTTTATGATTTCATTTCTAGTATCAACGTCCTCTAGTATATAAATAACATGAACAAATAATTATTTATCTGTTGGATAAAATATTGACTGAGAAGCAATATAAAACAACAAAAAATGAATTATGGGAGTTAAATACGCATGTGGGATAATTATATACTTCCCTCTAAGAATGAATTAATCAATGATTAATGTAATTATAATGGCCCCTTCGGTATGGAGAAGAAAAATTCATCTTACTATTTTATATCAAATTATAGAGTTTGATTAATGTTTTGAAAATATTTTTCTCTATACTTTACCAAAAAACGTGCTCAATTTTTTTATATAAAACCGATATTGTATTTTCTAATATATATTATTATGATATTTATTTTAAGAATTATATGACGGAATCATTTATTTCCATGATAATTAAAAGATTATAAAATTGGTTCATATTTTAATATAATATGTGTTCATATATGAATCTAATATTTATTTATTTTATGTATTCATATATTTTCTTTATATTATAATATTTTATTTTTTAAAACAAATTAAAATTTTTCCTTCAATTTTATCCTTTGTATTCACTATATAGTTATACCTAAATAAATATTTTATAGGGGTTGGATAATATATGTACATCATATGATATAATCAGAGCTCATTGTAAATGTACATCCCTCTTAAACTGAAGATTTTCCATCCAATGCAACATAGGTGAAAACCACAAGAGATGTTTTCCCCCAAAATAACTCATTTAGATTATAGTAAATCAAAATAATTCATACAACTAAATCTAAAATAGATGAAAATACATGAATAACTAGTTAAAAAATTAGTCTCATCCACACAAATGATATGTATGAAAATGGAGTTCCTCCGTCAATTGTTGCATGGGAAATGAATGAAGTTGTGGTATATGAATTATTTTTGGCACATTTAATTTTATTTGTGTATTATTTGATTTTAATAATGATTTTTATAAATTTTTCCATTATTTTATTAGATTTTGAGATTGTGATAATTGTGAAAAAGTTTTGAATGGAGGATAATTGGTTATTAGTGAGTAGAAAAGTTGCAGTGAACATTGATGACGTAAGTCATCTATTTGGAGAAGCAGATTTATTTTTTTCATGAAATTGAATATATAGTTATGGATAAGAATCTTGTTGATATTGAATTTTGAAAAAGCATAAGAAATCATATATATGATGTTTTCATATATTAATTGGTTATGGTAGTTATTATTTTGTATACTTTATGTTTATATTTATTTTTTTATTTTAAAATTTAACAAAAAAATTCTTTTTCAATGTTGAGTCCATAATTTTAATTTCTACCTTATAAGTTATAATGTCATTTTATATTATTACAATTAGACAAATGGAGAGATCATCGGGGGGTTTTTTGTAAAAAAAATGATTCTTGATTGGAATAAGAATAAAATTCATTGAAGAATTGTTCAAAAAGGTACAATAAAGGAAAAATGGAAATTTGTTTCCTCATCTGTGATAAGAAAAAACATAAGGTACTTCAATATTTTTGACCGTCACCATATATAAACATTTATTTTTTTTCCATTAAATGATACTAAAATTCAATTTTTTATATTTTCAGGACATGGGTATAAAATTACACTAAATGTTTGCAAAAAAAACATTCCACATACATCCATAACTGACACATTTATAAACAAGAATGTTGAAATTTTAGAATATCATTTAAATTTTTAGAAAATCATTACTTATTTTTCATTTTTTATGAGAATGTTTTATTATATGGGAAGAAAAATGGATAATTTATTGGTACATTTAATTTATCGGATGTGATAAATTGAAATTTTGATGTGTCATACATAAATGATGATGTAAAAGCAATGAGACTAAGAATTTGTTGTGAAATTGTATTAATGTTTGATGAAACATAATCAATATCCTTTTTTATTTAGGAAAATTTGTTAGTGTATTTATGTCATGTGGATCTTCCAATACAATAAATTATTTATCCAAATGATTTTATCTAGAATAATATTTGAAAAATAGAATTTTGGTTCTCTACAATCTCATTGGTTGGGATCAAGCATTAAAAGTGGATTTGGTTCTACCACATTATTATTTAGAGGTTTCCATGAAATGATATCTAAAATCCATTCTACAGATACAAAAAAATATTATTGAATTATAATCAATGTTGAGTAAGAGGAAATTGAAAATTAAAAATGAATGATGATCTGTTAGCCTATTAAAAAGATATATCATAAAACTAATAACGTTATTAAAGGTGTTGTGGAAAAAAGTTGTTTTGAAAAAATCAAAATCACCACTAATTCCAGAAACGTATGTGTTCATTTTATATTAGTGATATATTTTTACATTTATTAATTCATACATTGTATGTCTGTTTATATAGTGTTAGGATTTTTATTTTTAAATAAATAAATATCTTTTTATATATGTTCGATGATCTTTAATATTTATAAATTTTGAAACATTATATATTAAAATCTTACTTAAGTTTCCATTAATGGACATGAACAATGACATACATGAGATCAAAACCCACCAAATCTCAAAAGATCTTATGGAGGAAGTAATATTAATGATAAAGTTGAACATTCTTATTCTCTTAATTATTATTTATTTGATCCAATAAACTATTACATTTTTGTTACTTCACATGATTTTCACACTTTTAATGCATTTTTTATAAATATAATATCTCATTATTGTATATTATTTAATTTTCCTATTTTAATGCTTCAGTAACTAATCACATCCATCAAGCAGCTGTATAACCAATGTTCATTAAAATTTATTAAAGAATAAATCACATAAAATTATTAAAACCCATATTTCATATTTAAAAATACTAAGTGAATTTTATAATTTCATTATTTCATTTTTTAGCTTATATTTTCCACAAAAATTACTTATTGGACCTTACTGAAAGATAATTTGACAACTGGTAACTATAACACATTTAGAGTTTAGTGCTTCCAGGAACCGTTAGTAATAATATTTTCCAAAGGTGAATATTTATCCCCTACATAAGGATATGGGTCTATTAATGATCCCCCAATCATACCTCTAATGTTCTCATTGTTCTTTATTTTCATAGAAATGTAATCTATTCCTCATTTTATTCATTTTTATTCCATACATAGGGCCCCTTTAATTTCCACCACCTCATCCTAATCATTCCATTAAGTTTGAGATGAATCATTGTCCATTATTTGAAATAAAAATTTACATTTTGTTCAAAATTTTCCTATTTAATCGTACACTCATTATTTATTAATTATCCCTTATTCATGTATTTCATATAGGAACTCATTAATGGTTTTGTATAATGTTACCTTTTTCAAATTTTTTTATTTCATATATGATAAAAACTGAAATTTTATGCATTACTATCTGAATAAAAGCATCTTCACGAGAATATAGATCACAAATATTGTTTGGAATAACACTCACCTACTTATAAATATTTTTACTCATATCTATCAAACACAAATTTGAGTCCATAATCCCAGACATAGTCAAAAAATGTTTCAAAATCAGACATAATTTGAAAAAAAATATCACCACTAGAATATTGTCACATAACATTCATAATATTTACATATGCTAGTGGAAGATTAATATTCAACCGATCATTTTGTGGAATTATATTAGTAATTACAGTACTACATATCTTCTTCACAACTCATTCTTTCAGTTGTTACATTTATAATATTAACATATGTGTCCATATGTTAATTTTCAAGCCCTAAAATGATGAAATAATATTAATTATGTTTGAAATCAATATAATGTTAGATATTTTTCAGGACTCATTTCTATAGGAAATTATAATATTGGATTGTGCAAAGTCAGATAACTTTTATAATATATAGATAACTTTAGAATGACTACAAAACATATTGATCATGGATGTTTTTTCTAAAATGTTTTTTCACAATTTATACTATGTTATGGTGATGGGGCCACTAAATTTTTCCAATGAGGTTGTTTCAATTAATACATTGAATAGATCTATATTGTTGTTTTCCTAATGTAATTTCTATTTTTATAAAAAAATTGTCTTTTTTATATCAATTTATGTCATTTTTGTTCAATGGGTAATGATTTTATAGTTTTTTGGATGAAGAGAATAATAATTTTACATTTGTTTTATAAATTATTCTCACCATTAATTGATGTATAAAATATTCCCAATGTATATAATTATGTTTTAACAATAATATATAATATTTTCATGGAATATTTATATTGGAATGATATTTTTAAATATTTTGTAATTATTAATTTGTGATTATTATTATATTTTTTGGATTAATGGAAAGAATATAAAACTAATATAAATTTTTATTATTTTTCAAGGATTCTTTATTATGGAGATTTTTAAACCACATAATTTTTTCATTACTATTGGTTCTAAACCAACTTACATTTAGAAATGCATATTTGTAGCCTTCTTATTAGTGGTTTTTAACTGAAAAATAAAATAATAATATTTATCATTTAAAATTTAGATTACTTACTGTTTTAATAGTGAAACAGCACCATAATAATTTTAACATGAAATAATATATCAAAAAATTTATAATAATATAAAACTAGTATATTGGTTAGTACATGATTAATACAAAAACATCAATGTAAATATAATCTAGTGATGTGGGATAAAAGAAGTAACATGGAAACAATGCACTCAAATATAACACATGAGACTCATTTATAAATATTCTAAAAATTTAACAAGAATCATCTGTATAATAGAGAAACCAAATATCATGTAGACAATAAAATTTGTATAATGAGGTCCCCTTGATTATTGAACATAAATGTAGTAAATCAGTCATTATGATGTAATTTTCATAATATAGTAACATCACAAAAAATACATAACATGAAATAATATTCAATATAATGTAAAATAATATAAAACTATCATACAGGTAAATACATATATACAGTACAATAACAAAAACATTAATATAAAAAATTATCTTGACCAATTCACCATGTATCATTAGATGTCTTATCTGCCTCAATCAACCTAATAGACCATAACGATGTGGTAGACTATAATGAAATTCCATTTCTTGAATCTAATCACAAATACTATCATTTTACAATGAAACTCATTTTGTGTACATGTATAAATAGTGATTCAAATGACATAGTTCGATCCCACCACTCGTTGTGATACCCCGAGTGATTATTTGATAGATTGGATTTTTTTAAAAATTATGGGATACATTAAGTCCATTAATGATGCTACTCAAAAAGCAAGAAACATAAATAAATATGCACATAAAAATTACACATATACTTTTGTTTCTAGAATACACACTCAACATAAATGTTTACAATAAAACTAACCAATCTCAAAAAAAATACATTCATTTCATAATAGATTATTTTAATACCACAATAACCTAATGAGTTATACCCCAATTATGTGTTCTAATTATATATAATCACCATAATATTCTCACCACGTCTACTAGACTCCCTCAATTGAGCCACATATAACCACTCAAGGTAATCAAGTTTCTCTTAAATGAATAAAACATAAAATATCATGGGAAATAATGAAGAAACCAAATATCATAACAATTGAAAATTTATTACGATCCAAAAATTAATAACACCATTAAATTTTAACAAAACGGAAATGAAAAATCAACGAGGCCCCAAAAAAACCAATATTCTCATAATATAAATCCCATAAGAAAACAAAAGATCAACTAATGAATGAGATATATTTATAAGATATAACAATATTAGTGACCATGTGACATACTTTTCACTAGTTGCACAAAACTATTTTTATTTCCCTGATGTTGCATAGTTGATAATAATGGTCATATATCCTGAGGTGCCTTTGATGCCATGTTATTCACTAAATATTCCTATCACTTGGTAGATTTTTTATATTGATATTTTCTACAACCAAGGGAAAAAAGTTATTGATAATTAAATTCAATCAAAACAAATTAAACATTTAATTTGAAATGAATATATATCTAATGAGATTAAAAAAATGGATATAATTGTAAAATAATTTCTGAAAGAGAACCATTATTGTTTCATTTTTTTGTATCATACCCACATAATGATCAAACTCCCTCATATGTGTGATAATAATCTTCTTATATGGCTATGAATATATAGTGTTCCTAATAATTTCCATGTATATTTTACATCTACCTACTCCATGTTTAGAAATATAGAGGGATCCCTAATAGATTTCAAGAATTATACTACCTTCCTAGAATAAAATAATATTCATTTATAAAATTAACATCTGTGATCAATTGTATTCCCTTGTGATCGAGTAAAGGGTAGTAAAAAAGTAAAATTGAAAAAGTTGTCCCTAAAATAACCATAGTGAGGAAACATTGTAACCTTTCCATGCTATTGATTATCCTTTATGTAACACGATGTAAGTATAAAATAAAAAATGAAAAATATATAACTATGGATTATCAACAGATTCCCCACATAAGTTATCTGTCATTCAAGTTATTCACCACCATGATGATAAGATATTATAATAATGAAAAATTAAAAAAAATTAACGGGGGGTATAAAAAATCATTTAAATTTCATTTTGAATGTTGATATAGAAAAAATATAGCACAAACCTAAAACTAAAATATATTCTCAACAGATAGAAACATGAATTTATTTTAAAACTATGGTCAGATAAAAACAAAACTCTCCAATCTAGTTTCTCATATACTCCCAAAATAGAGGAAATTTTATTTTAAATTGAAATTGTGGATTTCTGTAGACATTAATATTCATTAACAGATGAAAATGGAAGTCTTTATCGCATGTAGAATAGGACGAATTTTATGTTTCTACATGAGTAGCATGTTTAAATATATTTCATCATATTTTAATTGGATTAAATATTCTCATGATCATTATTTTATCATATTATTCAATTCCCTATTTTATTTGATTCATGTTATCCTTAAAATATTCAAATATTTAAAATAATGGAACTCTCAGGATTTATTCCATTTTGCAACAAATTCCCTTAAATTACATAGAACCTATTTTTTCTCTACTAAAGACATGAAAACTGGAAATGGACATGCAAATATTCTAATAATATTTCAAATATTAGAAAAATAATTTCTCAATGACTGGTTGCATTCCCATGGTGTGACCTTCTGTAAGTATTATCACAAGTTTTGGGATCCATAATCCATCATGGTATGATTTCATTTTTTGGGCCGGACTGTTGGATCTGAATCTACGGATTACACACAAGAGGGGGGGGGGTGAATTGTGTCTTTTCAAAATTATTACAATCTCTTCAATTTAGACAAATTCTGTCCACTATGCTTTCGCACGATTAAATATGCAGCGGAAAAAGTAAAATCATGAACACACAGATGTATAGTGGTTTGGGGAACAGAAGGCCCCTAGTCCACTCCACCAACGCTCAAATCCACGAGCTTGGCGATTTTCACTATCTGGTCCTCGTTTCCACAGACCTGTTCACAACTGAGTACAGGCAGTTGACACCTTTACAAGTTTCAGGCAAACACAGCCTTCCTGGTTCAAATACGAACCCACACAGCTTAGAACGAGAAGCTGATCACTCAAAAATAAAAAGGGTTTCGATAAAGAAAACACTTCTCCAGTTGTTCTTCACAATTGCAACAGAATGAAATTGACAGTAGATAGATCGTCGTCTTCAGAAAATAAAGATCTGTAATCAAAACAGTTCTGAGTCGATCCAGTTGCAATAGATATTACAAGAAACTTCACAAATTCAGCAGTAGTAGATTCACAACAGATAGTCGATGTAGAAAACGTGAATCTGCTATCAAGATCTTCCTTCGGTAATAAAGGTTTTACACTTCTTCTCGATCACCAGAAAAGAACGCCTTCACATAGTCTCTGTTTCTTGCTCGTTAAAAGATCAATCTATATATTTCATAAACTTTCCTGTGTATATATATATATCCGAAGTTTCCAAGATAGAACATATATATTCAAATCTGAGAAAATCTTCCGCATAAATAGATCCATGAAAATATCCTTTAGATTCTTGATATTAAAAAAAATGAAATAACAGAGCCGTTGTAACTCCCCTGAAGAATCGGCATAAAAAACTCCGTTTAAATCAATCATTAATCCGTTTGAAAATCGTCTTTGATTCAGTCAAAGTCGTACTTAAGAATCGGCTCGAAATCCGCTTAATAATCCACCTGTTTGACCAATGCAAAAGGAAATATCGTCTGTCAAAAATATCCTGACGCCAAACGTAGGGTTGATGACGTGGCTCCAAACGTAGGGTTCACAAACGTAAGGTTCACAAACGTAAGGTTCAGAACGAAAGCTCAAACGTAAGGTTGAACATACATACTTTCTCTTCAGCATTCAAACGTAGGGTTGATCATCCATACATTGTCTTGCTTCAACTCTCCAAAGAACGTACGGTTGATTATAAAAGTAAGGTTGATGATCCATACTTTTGAGAAACAAACTCAACACTGAAAACTAACGTACGGTTTCTCTTCCATACTTGTCCAACAACAAAAATGTAAGGTTCCTTCCAAACGTAATGTTCTTCTTCCATACTTTTCAACAACGTAAGGTTCATTAACCATACGTTTCAAAATAACGTAAGGTTCCTTAACCATACGTTTCTTTTAACATAAAAAGTAAACTTTTCATCCATACGTTTCGTTCATCAACGTAGGGTATGAACAGTGATTCCAGTACGCGCTAAAACTAATCTCGCGCTATAGTGATTCCAGAACGTGCTAAAACTGATCTCGCGCTACAGTGATTCCAGAACGTGCTAAAATTGATATCGCGCTACAGTGATTCCAGAATGCGCTAAAATTGATCTCGCGCTACAGTGATTCCAGAACGCGCTAAAATTGATCTCGGAATAAATGAAGTATGAAATCTCGTTGTATGAAATAAATAAATAAAATAAATTCCTGCAAAATACTCAACGAAATAATTAGTAAATAATTAAGGGTATTTGTGAGCATCAAAATCATCATAAAGAGACAGAGTATTATTTAAAATAATCTCCCCCTTTAAAAAACATTATTTTGAATTGTTTGAAAACAATACATTGCTCAACAATCTCCCCCTTTTTGATGATCACAAAACCCATAAAATAATAGAACTAATTTAATTTCAATCTTTATTGAAAAATTAGTTTTATAAAATTTTAGAATTTTGAAAGGATTAAAACAATATTTAACTATAATAAAATTTCTCCCCCATAAAAATAAATTTTCAGCTAAAAATAGATAAAAGATAAATGTCGTATATATCCAAATTCTCCCATATATCCAAATTTCTTCATAGGAAACAAATGAATTTAAATGTTGTGTTTATCCAAATTCTCCCCCTTTTTGTGATATCAAAAAGAATGAAAAATTACGGATTTGAACACATTCAATATTGCACTGAACTATAAGTAAATGCTATAAGTAATTGTGTATGAATAAGTGAATTTGTTATACTGGCTAACTCAATCATAAATCAATAAACAACAAAACAAAAAAGAAGTAAGAAAAGAATTTTCATTCACAAGCTGTTATATATAAACGATTGTAATATACAGAGGAATCAAGGTTCATAGATAAGATAGGGAAAAAGGTGTCTATATCCTTTGAATCGCGGTCTTTATCTCTGTAAACTGTTCTCTGAGCCTCTTCATCATCCCATCTCCTAACTTGATGATAAGATCTCTGTTATCTTGAGTCATATGAATATCTTCAATCAAATTAACTCTGAAAAACTCATGCATTCTTTCTTCTTTTTCAACAAAAATAGCCAGTTTTTCTGATAACTGATTCAAAAGAATCCTAATCGGTTGCTCTCCAGATGTCAACTGATCCACTAAAAATCTATGATTATCTAGAAAAACTGACAAAGGGGCACTATTACACTAAAGATCGTGTAATCTGTCACTCATATTGCTCATTGCTGCAGTAATTGCTTGAAATTTCCGAATCAAATCAGGTGAAGAGCATGATCCACTCACAGCACTGTTTGCAACAGACTCAAATTTATTCTCCATGTAAATCTTCAACTTAGACAAATCATCTTTCTTTACCATCTCTGATTTTAACTGATCAACAACATGCAGCATATCAGTCTTAAACAAATCTACTTCCTGTCTTGAAACAGTACATTCTTTCAGCTTCTGAAACTTAAACTGCTCTAAGTTCAGAGAATTTCTGAGACTAACATTCTCAGATTCTAACTGAGAGATACGCTTGTACAACTCAACAACTTCTTCTTTTCTCGAATCAGGGGCACCATGTGCTCGATTCTAATGTCCAGAATTAGGTTGATGATGTCACGACCCGACCTCGGGGCCCGTGCCGTGACTACCCCAAGCCCGCCTTCCATAGGCCAGGGGCTGGCGACTAGCACCAAGGCGTAAAATCCCAGTAAACAGGGAAGGCATTGCCTTTATAAGTAACAACCACACAGAGTCAGCAAGCGGAAAGTAAAGTGCAGAAAAGTAAAGGGGCCGGAAATACAAGCCCAACTGTAAAGTACAACTGAAAAGTAAAGTACAGCAACTGAAGAAAAGACGGCGGCCTTGTGTCGTCCACTGGCAATCCCACCTGAAGGGTGGGTACAGATAGCCTCCAGGCTCCTCGGGTCCCACGTCCGCTCCGAGCACGTCCCGCCCAGTGGTCCACCTCCAGGTACCGTCCTGCTCCACGCCCAACCGTGTTCAGCGTTGTCCGTCGTCTGCAACCAACACAACAGGGTGCGGGCATAGCCCGTGCAGGGGTGAGTACAAGCTACTCAGTAAGGACCCCGAGACCCCCGAAGGTCTCCCGAAATCCACAAAGGATATAGCACAAAATAAAGATGCAATCACGAAGTAACATCTGACTCGAATTAGGTATATGCCCATACATATACCTAAGTCCCCAATTCTAGCTCTGCTCACGAGCTCAAGAACAACTCAATCCATAAAGGAAAGCAAGACTCAAATCCACAAGGAGAGTAAACAGTAAATCCACAAAGGATAGTTCAACACAATCCACAAAGGAGAGTAAGACTCAAATCCACAAGGAGAGTAAACAGTAAATCCACAAAGGATAGTTCAACACAATCCACAAAGGAGAGTAAGACTCAAATCCACAAGGAGAGTAAACAGTAAATCCACAAAGGATAGTTCAACACAATCCACAAAGGAGAGTAAGACTCAAATCCACAAGGAGAGTAAACAGTAAATCCACAAAGGATAGTTCAACACAATCCACAAAGGATAGTAACATAAGATTCAGCTCAACCAGGATTTTCATTATCGAAACCGTAAATGTTGAAGAGCCCCATCTCTGAAGTGTACAGTGGTCCTGTCACGACTCCGAGGTACTGCTCACTAACCTAAGACTGCTGAAGTACTCCTCCTGTCGAGTACCGCGGGTCTGCTGCCAACTACCGGGCGCTCCGTCCGCTGAGGGTCTGCTGCCAAATACCGGGCGCTCACCCAGTTAGCCTACTGAGGTACTCCTCCTGTCGAGTACCGCGGGTTTGCCGCCAACTACCAGGCGCTCCGTCCGCCGTGGGTCTGCTGCCAACTACTGGGCGCTCCGTCCACTGGGCTAGTCGACTCACTCCAAGTCGAGTCGGTCAAGCAGTCGTCAGGTCTCAGTCATCTACACGGTCTCCGTACTCCGCACGCGCGTCTCCACCGTCGCGGGTCTGTCGCTACACCCAAGCGCACACACTCCGTAGAGTATCGCGGGTCCGCTGCTACAACCAAGCGCTCCACCGCCAAGGGTCTGCTGCTGCATCCAAGCGCACCACCACTGTCAAGTACCACGGGTCCGCCGCTACACCCAAGCGCTCCACCGCTCAAGGTAAAAAAGAAGATTCAGCTCACACAGGTTCGGTAGCACTGTTCCACATAGGATCGCTGAGTGCAGTAGTCGATGCAGTCCACTGAGGATCTCTGCACAGTCGTCGCCGCAGTCCACAAAGGATCTCTGCTCTGCCGTCGTCGCAATCCACGGAGGATCTCTGCTCTGTCGTCGTCGCAGTCCACGGAGGATCTCTGCTCTGTCGTCGAAGCCATAGCCAGCACTTGGGTTCCCGCACTTAGCGAGCTCGTTTAGGAGGGTCCGCTCCACGAGCCGAGAGGCTGATACATCAACTGACACGTAGTCCGAAGTTGATGTATCCAAAAGTTCCGTATCGACAACAGGATCTCAACGCGACAGACGGCGCGTCAATCGGACGCCCGGTCTGAGAGTTATTGGCATTTTCGTCCCAGGGGCCCGATTGGTTTTTAGGGAAAAACCAACCCGACCGTACTCCGCATGTATCCGATCCTCGGGCGGAGCATGCCAAAAGTTCCGTCTCACTTAGAGGAAACTACCACAGCTGACGGTACGTCGATCGGACGTCCGTAGCTCAAGTTATGAGCGTTTCCGCTCCGAGGGCCCGGTTGGTTTCGTGTACGAACCAACCCGGCCGAACCCAAAGTCTTCCGAAACCTTGAGTATAATATACCGAAACGACCGTCTCGATCCAAGGATCGCATAGCCGCTGACGGTTCGTCAATCGGAGGTCCCAGGCCCAAGATATGGGCGAAAGACCGAAGAGGGCCCGAAACGGGGGTTCTGGGCCCGGGGCGACCCGGCCCGAACCCCCCCTGGGTCGGCCGAACCGGGTCGGCCCGACCCGGCCCGGCCCGGCTAGGCTGGGTCCGGTCCGGCCTGGGCGCGGCCCGGCCGACCGGACCGGCCGGCTCGGCCGGCGCGGCTTGGCCAGCCGCGCGGGTCGAAGGCCGCGGGCGCAGCCCGCGGTCGAGGGAGCCGCGGCCCGCGTGCGGGCCGCGCGGGTGGTCATCGGACGCGGCGCATTGCCGCGTCCCGACCGGGTGGACCGGACCCGCGGACCGCGGGTCCGCCGGTTCGCCGCCGCCACGGCCGAGCCGCGGCGGATTCCTCCGGCGGCGCGCCGGGCGCCGCCGCCTCCTTCCGCGGGCCGCCGGAGATGCTCTGGTGGCCCGATTTGCCTCCCGTCTGCGCCGATGCCCCTCCCGGATGCCGACCTTCACTGTGGAAACAACGGATCGCCCCTGCCGCACGGTTTGTCGTCGTCCGCCATATCCGCACAACAAAAGAGATCGGCGGAGGGTTGCCAGGTCTTGTTCGTTAGACCTGCACCCTCCGCGTTAGCCATAATCAACGGGAGAAAAGAAAAATATGATCAACACATGATCCAACAATTTTATTTAAAGATAAAATTGTTCGTTTGAAACCGGCTTTTTAAATTTTCATGAACGTTCACGAGAAAATTTAAAAGGGGTAACTTTTCCAAAATAAATCCCTACCTTGATGATCGTCGAGCGCGGGCGTTCTTCGCGGAAGAGATCGTCGCGGAAGAGATCGATCGTCGCGTCGTCGCGGGAAGGTGTCGCGTCGTCGCGGAAACCGGCGTTGAGCCGGCGAGCTCAACGAATCAAGAACAACAAATTTAAATTATTAAAATTTAAATCTGTGTTTCGTTTAAAACCAAAGAAAAGAACTTGAGAGGAAATCCGAAAGCACTCACCTCGAATGGTCGGTGATCGGAGATCGGAGATCGGAAGAACGTCTCGGGCGAAGGCGTCGTCGACTTCCGGGTTCGGCGTTCTTCGCGTTCTTCGCGTTCTTCGCGTTCTTCGCGGAGAGGGTGGAGGATCAGAGGAATTGCACAACGATAGCAATCCTCCAAAATAGACAAGTTTGTCTATTTTATTATTTTGCCAACAAACGTAAAACGCGTAAGTAACGACCCATTTAATTCGTTGAATTAATTCAACGAGCGAAACAGCCCATTTAATTCACGAAATAAACCGCCCAATTAAATGGTCTGTTAAGAATTAAAGAAAACGCGTCGGTTGACTTTTCAGTTACTTTGACGGGTTTTCGCGGGTGCGTTATTTAGCGAAAGAAACGGAGGGGCTCGTGCGGGCCCCACCTCACAAATATCCTACCAAGGGGGTAGGATATTTCTGGATAGCATCCTATCCAGTTCAACACAGTTCAAGCCACCTTTAAGTGGCTTCAAGTGGCTTCCAAGCAGCTTAAGTGAAAGAAAATAAAGTTGTCGCACAAACTTTATTTTATTTCTGACTTAAAGCCGCAAAATTTAAAAACCACGGTTGAGCAAACGCAACTCCGGAAGAAGCGTTTCTAAGCAAAAACCGGCGCTGCGATTTCATCGGTGCCCTCAGAATTCGATTCCGGGAACCGGTTCAAAAGATAGAAAAACCCGCTCGTTCGTTCACTGAACGTACCCGAGCCAAACTTCGGAAATTGATTCCGGGCACACCGGGCCTCGGAATCAGGTGCCGTCTGAAGCTGCGCTCTTGTAAAATTCCAAATAAAATTAAGAAAAAAATTTCCTTGAAATTTGCGGGTCTTTACATTACTCCCACCTCAGGGCTTTACGTCCCCGTAAAGATACATCAAAACTAGGGGAACAAATGGGGGTACTGAGCACGCATCTGAGCCTCCCGCTCCCAAGTGCTCTCCTGGAGGTTCCCATGCTGCCATCTGACGCGCACAAGAGGAATCGACCGCCCACGTAGGACCCGCTCCTGTCGATCCTCGATCTCCACTGGGACCTCCGCAAAAGTCTCCCCATCGTCCACGTCCAGCTCCCCAAAGTCGATGATGTGCGTCGGGTCGTGCACGTATCTCCTCAGCGGAGACACGTGAAAGACGTCGTGCACCCGGTGCAACTGAGGTGGTAGAGCCAGGCGATAAGCCACCTCTCCTATCCTGCTGAGGACCTGGAAAGGCCCGATGAAGCGTGGAGACAACTTTCCGCCTCGGCCAAATCTCCGTAAACCACGTCGAGGTGAGACGCGCAAAAAGACGTGGTCGCCATCCTCGAACTCCAGTGGCCTCCGCCTCCTGTCAGCATATGACTTTTGTCGGCTCTGAGCTGTCCTCATCCTCTCCTGGATGATCTGGACCTTCTCTGTCGTGGCCTGGACCATCACAGGTCCCACAAGAGCTGCAAGATTTCTTCTTTTCCGAAAAGAGAAATCTGGTCTCATCCCCTGGATGAACCACATTCTTTGCCTAAAACAGTCAATCCTAACATGGATGATACTAATCCATACCAAGGATGACGTCGTAAGGCCTCGACGCTACTACTAAGAGATTCAACCGTTACTCTCGCCTCCAAGGGTTGAGTCACACTGTCGGCATCAGTGTGTGGTAACTGGGTCTCCTCCAGTAGACGTCTCACAAGTGAGGGTCAAGTCAACAGCCAAAACCGGAATCTCCTAGTAACATCACGAAAGAGGACAGGAACGAAAAATATCACAAAGGTATGCGTCTTTTATTATTGCAGCTCATATTACAAGACGCTACACAAAAGCAACAAGGAACCAGAAGTACAAAGGATGTATCCACTAGTTCTGCTCCTGTCCATCAGCTCCCAGGGCTCCATGATCGAAGGCCTCGGCTGCCTGAAGCTGAGCTCTCCCCTGTGGTCGGGGTGGACCTCCTGGTGGTGGTGGTGGTAGAGCCTCAAAGCGTCGTCCACCACCTGCTGCTCGGCCAGCTCCTCTACCTCGTCCGTCTCCTCCCTGCAGACCGCCACGGTCGAACCTCTGCCTCTGCCTAGGTGGTTCCTCAACCGTCTGCTGCTCCCCCGCATGGCGGGTCGGGCAGTCACGAGCCATGTGACCAATTCCGCCACAGGAGTAACACTGCCCACTCTCGGCACGCCTGGCTCTGACTCCACCCCGGCTTCCCCGCACAACTGAGCCTGAGTCGTGCAGTCGGCCACTGGTAGGTCTTGTCTGCCTGGAACCCTGAGTCATCTGTCGGCTACCTGCTACCGAAGACTCCGCTACGTGCCGCCCTGCGGTGGGTCTCTGTGCTGGTGTAGACTCAGCAAGGAAGCTCTCGATCAGAAGGGCCCGCTCTAGCACTCCCGCCTGGGTCGGAATGCTGAGGGAGATCAGCGACGCCCGAATCTCCTGTCGCAAGCCCTGCTCGAAGGTCCGGGCCCGGAAGAAGGGGTCTCGTACCATGTCGGTCGAGTAGCGAGATAGGTCCGTGAACCTCGCCGCGTACTGAGCGACCGTCATGCTGCCCTGGCGCAGCTGGAGAAGCTCCTGGATGCGCACCGCTCGGAGGGTGGCCGGGACGAACTCAGAGCGGAAGAGGCTCTCGAAGTCCGCCCAGAGCAGGGATGTCTAATCGTGAACCTGGAGCATCAGGCTCCACCATCGTCCTGCCGCCGCCTGCAGGAGGCTCGCCGCGAGAATCACCATGAGATCCGCTGGTGTCCTCACTAGCCTAAAGATCCGTACCACCGCCTCTAGCCAGTCCTCGGCGGCCTGGGGGTCCGCCTCACCGCGAAACCTGGGCGGTCGCTGGCTCTGAAACTCATGCAATGCCCTGAGGCGACGTGCATCGTCAGCGTCTGGTACTGGCAGCATCGGTGGCTCGGCGGGTAAAGCTACCGCCGGTGCCACTGCTGGCAGGGGGCCCTGCACCGAGGCCTCGTCGCTCGGTGGGCTGCCGTCGCGCCCTACACTCGGAACCCTAGCTGGCTGTCGTCACGGGGCCATCCTGAAAAGGAGAACAAGAGCACCATAGTCAGAACAGTATACCTGGTGAGCTGGCACATGTAATCACAAAGAAGACTTGAAACACACACGCAATCAATGTTTTCATGCATTAAGTCGGAAATCAGGAGTCAGGGTCCTGGTGTATAGATACGTCGGCCGCCGCACCAACACTGGGCTCCCTGAACTGATAACCACACTCAATACACTAAACACTATTGCTTCATATAGAAAGAAAGGACGATCAGAGTCTGCGGTAGAACCGACCACCTTTGATACCAATTTGTCACGACCCGACCTCGGGGCCCGTGCCGTGACTACCCCAAGCCCTCCTTCCATAGGCCAGGGGCTGGAGACTAGCACCAAGGAGTAAAATCCCAGTAAACAGGGAAGGCATTGCCTTTATAAGTAACAACCACACAGAGTCAGCAAGCGGAAAGTAAAGTGCAGAAAAGTAAAGGGGCCGGAAATACAAGCCCAACTGTAAAGTACAACTGAAAAGTAAAGTACAGCAACTGAAGAAAAGACGGCGGCCTCGTGTCGTCCACTGGCAATCCCACCTGAAGGGTGGGTACAGATAGCCTCCAGGCTCCTCGGGTTCCACGTTCGCTCCGAGCACGTCCCGCCCAGTGGTCCACCTCCAGGTACCGTCCTGCTCCACGCCCAACCGTGTTCAGCGTTGTCCGTCGTCTGCAACCAACACAACAGGGTGCGGGCATAGCCCGTGCAGGGGTGAGTACAAGCTACTCAGTAAGGACCCCGAGACCCCCGAAGGTCTCCCGAAATCCACAAAGGATATAGCACAAAAGAAAGATGCAATCACGAAGTAACATCTGACTCGAATTAGGTATATGCCCATACATATACCTAAGTCCCCAATTCTAGCTCTGCTCACGAGCTCAAGAACAACTCAATCCACAAAGGAAAGCAAGACTCAAATCCACAAGGAGAGTAAACAGTAAATCCACAAAGGATAGTTCAACACAATCCACAAAGGAGAGTAAGACTCAAATCCACAAGGAGAGTAAACAGTAAATCCACAAAGGATAGTTCAACACAATCCACAAAGGAGAGTAAGACTCAAATCCACAAGGAGAGTAAACAGTAAATCCACAAAGGATAGTTCAACACAATCCAGAAAGGAGAGTAAGACTCAAATCCACAAGGAGAGTAAACAGTAAATCCACAAAGGATAGTTCAACACAATCCATAAAGGATAGTAACATAAGATTCAGCTAAACCAGGATTTTCATTATCGAAACCGTAAATGTTGAAGAGCCCCATCTCTGAAGTGTACAGTGGTCCTGTCACGACTCCGAGGTACTGCTCACTAACCTAAGACTGCTGAATTACTCCTCCTGTCGAGTACCGCGGGTCTGCTGCCAACTACCGGGCGCTCCGTCCGCTGAGGGTCTGCTGCCAAATACCGGGCGCTCACCCAGTTAGCCTACTGAGGTACTCCTCCTGTCGAGTACCGCGGGTTTGCCGCCAACTACCAGGCGCTCCGTCCGCCGTGGGTCTGCTGCCAACTACTGGGCGCTCCGTCCACTGGGCTAGTCGACTCACTCCAAGTCGAGTCGGTCAAGCAGTCGTCAGGTCTCAGTCATCTACACGGTCTCCGTACTCCGCACGCGCGTCTCCACCGTCGCGGGTCTGTCGCTACACCCAAGCGCACACACTCCGTAGAGTATCGCGGGTCCGCCGCTACAACCAAGCGCTCCACCGCCAAGGGTCTGCTGCTGCATCCAAGCGCACCACCACTGTCAAGTACCACGGGTCCGCCGCTACACCCAAGCGCTCCACCGCTCAAGGTAAAAAAGAAGATTCAACTCACACAGGTTCGGTAGCACTGTTCCACGTAGGATCGCTGAGTGCAGTAGTCGATGCAGTCCACTGAGGATCTCTGCACAGTCGTCGCCGCAGTCCACAAAGGATCTCTGCTCTGCCGTCGTCGCAGTCCACGGAGGATCTCTGCTCTGTCGTCGTCGCAGTCCACGGAGGATCTCTGCTCTGTCGTCGAAGCCATAGCCAGCACTAGGGTTCCCGCACTTAGCGAGCTCGTTTAGGAGGGTCCGCTCCACGAGCCGAGAGGCTGATACATCAACTGACACGTAGTCCGAAGTTGATGTATCCAAAAGTTCCGTATCGACAACAGGATCTCAACGCGAAAGACGGCGCGTCAATCGGACGCCCGGTCTGAGAGTTATTGGCATTTTCGTCCCAGGGGCCCGGTTGGTTTTTAGGGCAAAACCAACCCGACCGTACTCCACATGTATCCGATCCTCGGGCGGAGCATGCCAAAAGTTCCGTCTCACTTAGAGGAAACTACCACAGCTGACGGTACGTCGATCGGACGTCCGTAGCTCAAGTTATGAGCGTTTCCGCTCCGAGGGCCCGGTTGGTTTCGTGTACGAACCAACCCGGCCGAACCCAAAGTCTTCCGAAACCTTGAGTATAATATACCGAAACGACCGTCTCGATCCAAGGATCGCGTAGCCGCTGACGGTTCGTCAATCGGAGGTCCCAGGCCCAAGATATGGGCGAAAGACCGAAGAGGGCCCGAAACGGGGGTTCTGGGCCCGGGGCGACCCGGCCCGAACCCCCCCTGGGTCGGCGGAACCGGGTCGGCCCGACCCGGCCCGGCCCGGCTAGGCCGGGTCCGGTCCGGCCTGGGCGCGGCCCGGCCGACCGGACCGGCCGGCTCGGCCGGCGCGGCTTGGCCAGCCGCGCGGGTCGAAGGCCGCGGGCGCAGCCCGCGGTCGAGGGAGCCGCGGCCCGCGTGCGGGCCGCGCGGGTGGTCAGCGGACGCGGCGCATTGCCGCGTCCCGACCGGGTGGACCGGACCCGCGGACCGCGGGTCCGCTGGTTCGCCGCTGCCGCGGCCGAGCCGCGGCGGATTCCTCCGGCGGCGCGCCGGGCGCCGCCGCCCCCGGTCGCCGGCGCCGCCGCGCCGGCGACCCGCGCCGCCGCCTCCTTCCGCGGGCCGCCGGAGATGCTCCGGTGGCCCGATTTGCCTCCCGTCTGCGCCGATGCCCCTCCCGGATGCCGACCTTCACTGCGGAAACAACGGATCGCCCCTGCCGCACGGTTTGTCGTCGTCCGCCATATCCGCACAACAAAAGAGATCGGCGGAGGGTTGCCGGGTCTTGTTCGTTAGACCCGCACCCTCCGCGTTAGCCATAATCAACGGGAGAAAAGAAAAAGATGATCAACACATGATCCAACAATTTTATTTAAAGATAAAATTGTTCGTTTGAAACCGGCTTTTTAAATTTTCAAGAACGTTCACGAGAAAATTTAAAAGGGGTAACTTTTCCAAAATAAATCCCTACCTTGATGATCGTCGAGCGCGGGCGTTCTTCGCGGAAGAGATCGTCGCGGAAGAGATCGATCGTCGCGTCGTCGCGGGAAGGTGTCGCGTCGTCGCGGAAACCGGCGTTGAGCCGGCGAGCTCAACGAATCAAGAACAACAGATTTAAATTATTAATATTTAAATCTGTGTTTCGTTTAAAACCAAAGAAAAGAACTTGAGAGGAAATCCGAAAGCACTCACCTCGAATGGTCGGTGATCGGAGATCGGAGATCGGAAGAACGTCTCGGGCGAAGGCGTCGTCGACTTCCGGGTTCGGCGTTCTTCGCGTTCTTCGCGTTCTTCGCGTTCTTCGCGTTCTTCGCGGAGAGGGTGGAGGCTCAGAGGAATTGCACAACGATAGCAATCCTCCAAAATAGACAAGTTTGTCTATTTTATTATTTTGCCAACAAACGTAAAACGCGTAAGTAACGACCCATTTAATTCGTTGAATTAATTCAATGAGCGAAACAGCTCATTTAATTCACGAAATAAACCGCCCAATTAAATGGTCTGTTAAGAATTAAAGAAAACGCGTCGGTTGACTTTTCAGTTACTTTGACGGGTTTTCGCGGGTGCGTTATTTAGCGAAAGAAACGGAGGGGCTCGTGCGGGCCCCACCTCACAAATATCCTACCAAGGGGGTAGGATATTTCTGGATAGCATCCTATCCAGTTCAACACAGTTCAAGCCACCTTTAAGTGGCTTCAAGTGGCTTCCAAGCAGCTTAAGTGAAATAAAATAAAGTTGTCGCACAAACTTTATTTTATTTCTGACTTAAAGCCGCAAAATTTAAAAACCACGGTTGAGCAAACGCAACTCCGGAAGAAGCGTTTCTAAGCAAAAACTGGCGCTGCGATTTCATCGGTGCCCTCAGAATTCGATTCCGGGCACCGGTTCAAAAGATAGAAAAACCCGCTCGTTCGTTCACTGAACGTACCCGAGCCAAACTTCGGAAATTGATTCCGGGCACACCGGGCCTCGGAATCAGGTGCCGTCTGAAGCTGCGCTCTTGTAAAATTCCAAATAAAATTAAGAAAAAAATTTCCATGAAATTTGCGGGTCTTTACAGATGAAGCAGGGCAAGTGGTAAGGAATCTGCATCTGACTGTTCTTTGTCCTTGTCCTGACAAAGTTGATCCACTGAACTATCTTTTGAAACTTGAAACTCTTCCACTGAAAAATCTTCCTGAAGTACCTCTGTATTAGCTTCAGAAGTATGTTCATCACGAACAGTAGTCTCTCTGACTTCTACTGATTGGTCAAGAACAATATTTTCATGTAAATCTTGAGGTCGGGCCACTTCTTCACCAGGCACTGCCTCCATAAGTTGTTCTTATTGAATTACTTTTTCAACAGCCACAGCAGCAGATTGAGGTTCTTTTTGAGTTTCTGTTTGAGCTGCTGGTTCCTCTATCGGTGCAGTCTGCTCCACAACAGCTTCTCTCACAAATGAATAAGAAAATAACGGTTCAGAGGATTTCAAGGCAGGAGATATAATTTCTTCATCAATTGACCTCTTCCTTCTAGATTGAAGTCCTTCTTGACTTCTCTCTTCCTCAACTTCCTCCATCTCAAAACGAATTCTCCTTGCCACTGTACTAACTCTTGATTCTTCTTGTCCCTCCTTGGACTTAGCCGGTTGAGCCTGAGCACTCTCCGAGTTTTCCTCAGCTCCAACAGGTAAGAGTTTTCCTTTAATTGTGCTCCAGAAGTATCCTACTTTCCTCAAAGTTCCAGCATTAAAAACATTACTGTGGTGACATTTCACCCCAGCATCTACCAATCTGATCATTCCTCTTTTAAACAAAAACAAAGAAATGAACCTTCCATAAGGGAAAAAGGTCATTCTTGCTTCACTCTGACAGCAGTAACTCAGATATCTTATCATAAACCGAGGAAAATTAAACTTAATATCACACATCAGAAGATACATTATGTACATGTCCGGGTATAGGATTTTCTCCACCTCAGCCATTCTTGGTGCTAAACCAGTCTGAACAAATTTTACCAAAATTTTCTGATCGGGCTCCAAATCCTTAATAAACATCTTCTTTATCACTCTGGTTCCAAACAGAAAAGACATAATGTCTTCAGACTTATGTACAGAATCTCAAATATTCCGTAAATAGAAATGAAAAACTCCTTCATGAGGGCAGTTAAGAATTTGACTTATCTCTACAGATGATATTGAAAAGTCCTTATCCTCTATTTGAGCCAATAAACTATCCTCTGTATCTCCAAGGCTAAACTGAAGAGTTCTAAAGAAATGTCTCATTTCTGCCTCATATAGAAACTCAGAATTTTCACTATTAAAAGCTTGCTCAAGGATTTGAAACGACAACGCTTGCTTCAACAGTAAATTAGTTTCAAACAGCCACTCTAAATCTATGACTTTACATTACAGTATTTTCCGACTAACTACCTTAGGTTTCTTTGCAGCACTGCTCTCGGCTTCATCTGGACGCTTAGTCTTTTCCATTCCAACAACGATTTCTGAAGGTTCGTAAGTTTAGGGTTTGAAGATTCAGAAAAGGGTTTTGGAGCAGATGTGCAGTTTTAGGTTTTCGAAAGGGTTTCCGAAAAAGGTGAAGCATTTTAGAAGGTGAAACGGTTCTGACAGCCTTGATTCCCGTGTAATCACTAATCATTAATTTTATTTAAAACAAAATAAAATTACTTATAGTGGGAAACAGAAATTAAGCAGAATTCGAAAACAGAATAAGATTTAAAAAAAACTATTTAAAATTAAATAAACCTAACTCCCCCTTAATAAATTCAAACCTTGCCGTGGGAAGTGGTTTAGTAAAAATATCTGCTAATTGATTTTCTGTATTTACCAATTCTAAAAATATATCCTTTTTAAACACATGATCTCTTAAAAAGTGATGTCTTATATCAATGTGCTTAGTTCTAGAATGACTAATAGGATTTTTTGAAATATTAATTGCACTAGTATTATCACATAAAATAGGTGTATTATTGAAATTTAATCCAAAGTCCATAAGAGTGTTTTTCATCCACAACACCTGGGCACGGCAACTACCTGCAGACACATATTCTGCCTCGGCTGTTGACAGGGCAACTGAGTGTTGTTTCTTACTAGACCATGATACTAAAGACTTCCCTAAAAAGTGACATGTTCCAGAAGTACTCTTCCTATCTAATCTACAGCTTCCAAAGTCAGCATCTGAATATGAAATTAAATTAAAATCAAAGGTTTTTGGATAAAGCAGAGATTGATAAATAGTACCTTTTAAATATCTAAAAATTCTTTTAACAGCAGTTAAATGGGATTCTTTAAGATTTGATTGAAATCGAGCACAAAGACATACTGAATACATTATATCTGGTCTACTAGCAGTAAGATATAACAAACTACCAATCATACCTCTATATAACTTGTTGTCCACTGATTTTCCAGTTTCATCCAAATCAAGTTTTATATTAGTACACATAGGAGTTGTAAATGGCTTGCTGTTTTCAAGTCCAAATTTCTTAAGTAAATCAGTAATGTATTTGCATTGATTTAAAACATTTCCAAAATCTTTTTGAAATATTTGAAGACCCAAAAAGAAATTTAATTCTCCCATCATACTCATTTCAAATTCTTTTTGCATTAATTCTGAAAATTCAGGACAAAGAATTTTATTGGTTGATCCAAAAATTACATCATCAACATAAATTTGAACCAGCAAAACATTATTTTTCACAGTTTTCTTAAAGAGTGTTGGATCTGCCAGTCCAACAGTAAAATCATTTTTCAAAAGAAAAGAACTTAGTCTTTCATACCAAGCTCTAGGTGCTTGTTTAAGGCCATAAAGAGCTTTAGTAAGTTTGAAAACAGAATCTGGTTTTTGAGAATTTTCAAAACCAGGAGGTTGCTCAACATAAACTTCCTCCATTAAATAACTATTTAAAAAGGAAGATTTAACATCCATCTGAAATAATTTAAAATTCATATAAGATGCATAGGCAAAAAGGATTCTAATGGCTTCTAACCTGGCTACAGGTGCAAAGGTCTCATCATAATCTATTCCTTCTTCTTGATTATATCCTTTAGCTACTAATCTTGCTTTATTTCTAGTTATTATCCCTTGATCATCCTGTTTATTCCTAAAGACCCATTTAGTTCCTATTACTGGATAATCATGTGGTCTTTCAACTAACTCCCAAACCTTATTTCTCTTGAACTGGTTCAATTCATCCTGCATTTCTATTACCCAGCTCTCATCATCTAAGGCTTCTTCTATGGTCTTAGGTTCTTGTTGGGATAGGAAAGCAGAGAATTCAACTATGTTTCCAAGGTTTATTCTAGTTTGAATACCAGTTTCTAAGTCACCTATCACAGATTCTAAAGGGTGATTCTTTAAGGTTCTAGACTGTCTAGGCATTGCATTCAAAGGTTCTTCAGTGTCATGTTCTTCTGAACTAGACTGAATTTCTTTTATATCATTTTCAAAATCATTCTTTAAATTCTCAAGTCTCATGTTTTCATTAGAATCAGGTTCATCTATTTGTTCTATCCTTTTCTCAAAAGGATCAGATTCATCAAATTTCACATGAACTGATTCTTCAACAATCCTTGACTTTTTATTATAGACTCTATAAGCTTTGGAGGTTGCAGAATATCCTAAGAAAATACCTTTATCAGATTTTGGATCAAATTTACCAAGATTATCTTTGGTATTCAAGATGTAAACCTTGCATCCAAAAACTTTAAAGTAATTTACTTTAGGTTTTCTGTTATTCCATAGTTCATAGGGTGTCTTTTTCAAAATAGGTCTTATTAAAATTCTATTCATTATATAACAAGCTGTATTAACAGCTTCTGCCCAGAAATATATAGGTAGGCTATATTCATTTAACATAGTTCTAGCCATTTCTTGAATAGTTCTATTTCTTCTTTCTACAATCCCATTCTGTTGAGGTGTTCTTGGAGCAGAGAAGGCGTGTTTAATACCCATGTTTGAGAAAAAGGAATTAAAATCCTGGTTCTCAAATTCTCCACCATGATCACTTCTCAATGAGATTATATTAAAACCTTTTTCATTTTGAATAGATTTACAAAAACCTTCAAATAAACTAAAAGCTTCACTTTTAAATTTCAAAAAGAAAACCCAAGTAAATCTAGAATAATAATCAACTAATACATAAACATATAATTTACCAGCTAAACTTTCTACTCTTGAAGGTCCAAAAAAATCCATATGGATAAGTTCTAGAGGTTTAGTTGTAGCAACTTTATTAACAGATTTGAATGATGATTTGTGTTGCTTGCCAAGCTGACATGCATCACCGAATCTGTCATTTTCAAATTTGAGACTAGGAAAATCAGAAACTAGATGTTTCTTAGATAATTTATGTAAAGCATATATATTGAAATGACCAATTCTTCTATGCCAGATCCAGGATTCACTTATATTAGCAGTTAAGCAGTTTACTTGTTGTTTACACAAGAAATACAAATCGAAAGTATAAACATTATCAGTTCTGGGTGCTCTAAACTTAAACAGTTTATCTTTAGAAATAGTACAACTATTTTTAGTAAAATCAACAGTGTATCCATCATCACAGAGTTGAGAGATACTTATCAGATTGTGTTTTAACCCTTGTACATAAAGTACTTTGTTGATTGAGACTGTCTCTGGATCTCCAACTGTTCCAATACCAATAATCTTTCCTTTGGCATTGTCACCAAAGGTGACAAGTCCTCCTTCCTTTCGAGTAAAAGAAGAGAAATTAGCTGAAGTTCCACTCATGTGTCTTGAGCAGCCACTGTCCATATACTATATTTCTTTCTTTCTTTGGTGACCTGCTACCTGCAAAGACATTCAAACAAATTGCTTTGGTACCCATATTTTGTTGGGTCCAGGAGTGTTAGCAAGCAGTGATCTGGGTATCCAGATTTGCTTTGTTTTCTTAAAATTGATTGAATCATATAGATCATTGGAAATATAAGCTTTCTTAATTCCACATATTTGAGGTTGTCTTAGAAAACAGTTTTTAGCTATATGACCTTTTGTTCCACAGAAGTTACAAATAACCTGTTTAGTGTTAGGAACAAAATAATTTTTGTATAACTTAGGTTTTTCTCCTTTACTTCCAATTCCAAACCTTTCCTTTTTAATTACAGTTTTTCCAAGTATCTCATTTAAGGCATTTTCTCCTTTTGTAAAAACTAATGCAGCCTTTTTATAAGATTCTACTTCATCCTGTAGAGTTTTTATTTTTGATTCAAAATTAATTTTATTTGAGTCAGCAGAGTTGTATTTGTCAATTAATTCCTTATGTTGTTTTAGCAAAGTATTTCTCTCATCTGAAATAGCTTTATGCAAGTTCTTTATAGATTTATATTTTTTAAATAATGAGTCATACCTTTCTTCAAGCATATTGCAGTAAGCTGCAAGTTTTTTATTTGAGAAGCTTGTTTCAGAGTTTGATTCATTATTTGAGTCAGAGGAGTAGTATGAGTGTACCTCATCAGTTTCAGCCATGAAACACATATTTGCTTTTAAATTGGCTTCCTCCTTCTCTGAGCTTGATTCAGAAGAATTACTTGAGTCTTCAGAAACACTCCAAGTAGCTTTCATAGCTTTCTTGTCTTTCTTCTCATAATCATCTATTTTGAAGAATTTCTTCTTCTTTGCATCTTTCAATTTTGGGCAATCTGGTATGATATGTCCCATCTTTTTGCATTCATAACATCTCACTTCCTTGCTATACTTCTTGAAGGATTTCTTGAAGTCTTTCTTCTTACTGTAGAACTTTCTGAATTTTCTGGCTAGCTGAGCCAGTTCTTTATCCGAATTTGAAGAATCAGAGCTTTCTGATTTAGCACTTACTTCTCTGTTCTTCATCTTTCTATCCTTTTGTTGAGAAGTCACTTTCAAAGCAGTATTTTCCCTTTTTATGTAGACTTTATGCTCATTTACCTCATCTTGCATTTCAGCCTTGTACATCATCAATGTACCAATCAGCTCTCTCATAGTTAGATCTTTAACAGAAGTTGATTGTCTGATTGCTGCAGAGATTCCATTCCATCGAGTAGGAAGTACTCTCAGTACCTTTAACGCTTGATCAGCCTGCTTGATTGGTTCTCCTAGAGCTGTTATATTATTGACAATTTCTGTCAATCTTCCATTCATCTGAGTGATGCTCTCTCCTTCAATCATTCTGAAAGTATCGAATTTTAATTTAGCAGTTGCATATCTCATCTGTCTTACATTATCTGTTCCTTCATAAGCAACAGCTATTGTTTGCCCCATTTCATATGCAGTCGGGCATTGAGATACTCTGTTAAATTCATCCGGTCCTAGACCACAGATGATTGTATTCATAGCTTTTGAATTCATGTCATACTCAGCCTCTGTAGCAGCACTCCATGTATCGGGATTTTCAGGAATTTCATAGGGAGTCAGAATCTTTGAATAGACTTTGTAACCAAGATTTTTCAGATAAATAATCATACGTGATTTCCAGCAGCCATAATTATCTCCATTAAAGTAAGGTGCTCTGACCATTGACATTCCCTCTCTTGTATCAGCCATGATACACTATGTATAATCTTGAAATACTTCTAGCTTGATAAGACTTTAAAAATAAGAAGTTCCTCCTTTGATACCAATTGTTGGATCTGAATCTACGGATTACACACAAGAGGGGGGGTGAATTGTGTCTTTTCAAAATTATTACAATCTCTTCAATTTAGACAAATTCTGTCCACTATGCTTTAGCACGATTAAATATGCAGCGGAAAAAGTAAAAGCATGAACACACGGATGTATAGTGGTTCGGGGAACAGAAGGCCCCTAGTCCACTCCACCAACGCTCAAATCCACGAGCTTGGCGATTTTCACTATCTAGTCCTCGTTTCCACAGACCTGTTCACAACTGAGTACAGGCAGTTGACACCTTTACAAGTTTCAGGAAAACACAGCCTTCCTGGTTCAAACACGAACCCACACAGCTTAGAACGAGAAGCTGATCACTCAAAAATAAAAAGGGTTTCGATAAAGAAAATACTTCTCCAGTTGTTCTTCACAATTTCAACAGAATGCAATTGACAGTAGATAGATCGTCGTCTTCATAAAATAAAGATCTGTAATCAAAACAGTTCTGAGTCGATCCAGTTGCAATAGATATTACAAGAAACTTCACAACTTCAGCAGCAGTAGATTCACAACAGATAGTCGATGTAGAACACGTGAATCTGCTATCAAGATCTTCCTTCGGTAATAAAGGTTTTACACTTCTTCTCGATCACCAGAAAAGAACGCCTTCACACAGTCTCTGTTTCTTGCTCGTTAAAAGATCAATCTATATATTTCATACACTTTCCTGTGTATATATATATCCGAAGTTTCTAAGATAGAACATTTATATTCAAATCTGAGAAAATCTTCCGCATAAATAGATCCATGAAAATCTCCTTTAGATTCGCGATATTAAAAAAAATGAAATAACAGAGCCGTTGTAACTCCCCTGAAGAATCGGCATAAAAAACTCTGTTTAAATCAATCATTAATCCGTTTGAAAATCGTCTTTGATTCAGTCAAAGTCGTACTTAAGAATCGGCTCGAAATCCGCTTAATAATCCTCCTGTTTGACAAATGCAAAAGGAAATATCGTCTGTCAAAAATATCCCGACGCCAAACGTAGGGTTGATGACGTGGCTCCAAACGTAGGGTTCACAAACGTAAGGTTCACAAACGTAAGGTTCAGAACGAAAGCTCAAACGTAAGGTTGAACATACATACTTTCTATTCAGCATTCAAACGTAGGGTTTATCATCCATACATTGTCTTGCTTCAACTCTACAAAGAACGTACGGTTGATTATAAAAGTAAGGTTGATGATCCATACTTTTGAGAAACAAACTCAACACTGAAAACTAACGTACGGTTTCTCTTCCATACTTGTCCAACAACAAAAACGGAAGGTTCCTTCCAAACGTAATGTTCTTCTTCCATACTTTTCAACAACGTAAGGTTCATTAACCATACGTTTCAAAATAACGTAAGGTTCCTTAACCATACGTTTCTTTTAACATAAAAAGTAAACTTTTCATCCATACATTTCGTTTATCAACGTAGGGTATGAACAGTGATTCCAGTACGTGCTAAAACTGATCTCGCGCTACAGTGATTCCAGAACGCGCTAAAACTGATCTCGCGCTACAGTGATTCCAGAACGCGCTAAAATTGATCTCGCGCTACAGTGATTCCAGAATGCGCTAAAATTGATCTCGCGCTACAGTGATTCCAGAACGTGCTAAAATTGATCTCGGAATAAATGAAGTATGCAATCTCGTTGTATGAAATAAATAAATAAAATAAATTCCTGCAAAATACTCAACGAAATAATTAGTAAATAATTAAGGGTATTTGTGAGCATCAAAATCATCATAAAGAGACAGAGTATTATTTAAAATAATCTCCCCCTTTCAAAAACATTATTTTGAATTGTTTGAAAACAATACATTGCTCAACACGGACACCTTTGGTTTTTTTAATTGTATAAAGGATGATACATTCACAAATGCAGTGATTAACATTAATTTATTTTCCTTTTATGTTTGGTAAATAATAATACTATTACTATCATCTTGGATGAACTATTTCTATGTGCATGACCGTTATGTATCCCTAGAAGAAGACATAACTACTAGAATTTTCATTGTTTAGGAAATGACCTCAAATCAAATGTATCAAGATATAATTGGTTTTTAGATATAAATATCATCAAATTATATATATGTATTATTATACTTTTCTATATTTGTTAGTGTATAGTAAAAATAACTCTGGCATGTTCTAGGGGAGCTTCTGACTTTTCAAATAATGATAAAAAATGAATATTTATATATCTATTATAGGTACTTTTATATATTAGTCACATAGATGAAATAATCCCCAATGGAAAGGGCATTTATCTTATTTTATTAGTGTATCCATTGGTGGTAACCATTATATACAGACGAGGTATTATTATTTATTTCATCTATCTCCATTCATTTACCAGTTTTCAATCTATTGTAGAAGGACTTTTAAATATTTTGAATTTTTTTCATATTAGGTAATAGAAATTTACATATCCAATTCCCTTTAATAATTTTCATTGAATCAATCTTCATAAATTAATATCTTCTAAAATATTAATCTTCCTATTATTGATTTAATCAACATAATTCCAAAATATTACCATGATTGTGAAAATCTTATTTACTTCTTAATAAAACTTTTATAATCTAGTATCCTTGAAATATAAAAAACCCAATATTTAATATTGAAAATATTATAATAATTTCAAATATAAATATAAATACTATAAATTATTATTTAATACAATTTTATTTTAAATTCGGAAATGAATATATAATCTCAAAAAATAACTATACAATATAAAAATGGTGGTAACTGACTCAGGGAAATAAAAACTATAAATAGTAAACAAATAAGTATGTCAATTCCCTTGGACTTAATCCTTACACTAATATGCAATACTATATTACCAAGACCAAAAAAAACATCCCATGATAATTTTCCTTGTGTTTTACAATAATCACATCTAAATAAATATCATGTTTTCTACATGGATTTTAATCTCCATATCCTCACCAATATTAAAATTACCTCCAATCCCTTTTTATCCCCTTTATGGATTTTTTAATTACCTACATGAAAATTTATGTCTCTTCACTCTGTGTATTTACATATATATATATGTGTGTATATATTCCCAATCTTAAGAACAGTCTGGATTTCCTTAGGCATTCTTACATTACTAATATCTATACAAAAAATGTTCATAAAGATGTTAAAACTCATAGTAAAATGAAGAGTTTTAGGATCCAAAATGAATAAAATACATCATATAACGTTATAATAAAGAATATTATTATCAAGCATATTCTATTTGAAATTATTGGACTCAAAAGACCTTTTAAACCCTTTTGATAATTTTAAACATGAAATATTTTAACTACATTAGGTTCTGTCTTTTTTATATCTCTACATATGTCATAGTAGAAACACATTTCCATTTTAGTTTCAATGCATCAGTTATTCACATTTGGTTGCGAACATGTTTATGGATGTAAAAATGATTACATTTTATTAAAATGTGGTGGTTTGAAGGATTATAGGTTTTATGTTGTCTTGAATGTTTGACAGAATAGTGTATGATGATGATATTGTTTTTTAAAAGTTTGTCTATATTGGGATTATTTATTTCTAAATACACATCTAACTTTGGATTTTTCTCTCCATCCATAACTTCTGTAAATAATTAAACTCTTAATAAGTATCCATATAATTTTGAGTTTTTTATACATAATCACATCGGTTAGTAAAATGAGTTTTAGATGAAAAGAGAGCACAAAACATAATTATTGTTAATTATCCACATGATTGTTGAAGGTCTACCTATCTAACCCTACTAGTTAGAAAAAATTTAAAATCCCTTAAGGGGGATTCAGAATATCTTACCTTATTCAGTCCTGATATTACACTACCTCTTTTACCAAACATTTTTTGAATTTTAGGATATATTCTCAATCAGGCATATGTGTTCAACCTTTGAAATTTTAATAAATTATATGATGAATCATACTAAGGATTTCCATCATTATCTCATAGATCATTATAGAATAAATATATTAAATGATATTACTCATCTTCTTTGTGTGGGAAACTTGCACATATATTCTTGATAATA